>JAAVTG010000473.1:0-199610 GCA_011947345.1 Phytophthora quininea
CTTCTTACGATCGCGAGACGAGCACGAATCAATGCTCGCTCCATTCGCAGCAAAGAAAAATCCTCTTGAATTAGTATGGCAAGCTGCAGCATCTCATTATCAACGCTACTTAAAAGATGCGAAACCGATACGCCTGAAGCCCGAGGGGAATCACGGCAGGCATCGGGTCACAGTGACCCGGGGATGCCGCAGCGAGTCTCGACGGAGAGCAGCACCACGACGCGGAGGGGCCATGCGCCAACACGAACACGAACGTCCGCTTCAAGATTGGTCGTTCCAAAACCACAGGCAACTCAAGACGACGACAGGAGACAATGGCAAGACGAGGACAAGCAACGATCCCAAAGACTACAAGGCCAACAAGGAATCCCAGAACCTCACAGAAGTGCGGGAGCATAGTAGAAGAGCAGAGATGCCACTTTGATGGTGGCATAGTGAGGGGGATCTCCGCAGGATAACGATCAGTGGAGCTCCGGAAATCAAGGTCCCAGTAACGACAACCTGCACCTGATGTGGCACACGCGTGCATAAGAACCCGGCCGATCGTTCTGTCCCCACACGCATCCAAGGGCGATCGGACTGATAGAGACTGAATGCATCACAAACAAAGACTTCTGCGGCACCCGTGTCCGGGACCACGGCCGACAACTTGGTCTCGCTGTGGTGTCAGGTATCGCAGATATCGAGGTTGAGCACGCGACGAAACAAGAACGGTGGCCTGAGCAATACTAGTTCCCGTATCGGGCTACCGGGAGAAGCAAGAAGACGACAATGCGCCACAGCAAGTGCGGGTCGAATAACTAGTGATCAAAGTTCCGCACGCACTGACCAAGTGCGCAACCCACCGAGGGGCACCGTCACAGGTTGCCGCCAACGATGTAGGGGATCTAGCACCCTCCACACGAGGCAAATGGATCCGACCCGACCAAGGACTGACTGTAAAGCTTTCGCCGCGCCGATGCTACCCGGTATTACGAGGTATTGACGGGAAACTGAAGCGAGTCACGCGCTCATGTGCATAGTAAGATAGCCATCCTGTTAGCTCCTGCATGTAGGTAGCTCTGGGTATGAGGATTGGCAACCGGAGCCGCTGGGTGCTACCCGGTCAGCGGGGCTGATGCCGTGCTCGCCCTGAGCGCAAACCGGTGATAACCGAGAAAATAATAAATAAAATTATCAACGCTACTTAGCACTCCTAGAATCGGACGCATCAATTGGAGCATTCACTTCCGGCAAGCTTTTGGAAAACAGTCCTCCACAAACCGTCCACGATTTCTTGACCCTCAGGCTCTTCCAACGATCGCTCCGGCGAAACACGAGTGTCACGATTTTTCAGCAATGATTCGACTCAATAGCCTGCACGTTTCCATCCAAGCGCATCATCACCTCTGCTAAGAAGCTCCCCAGTCCTCCCTAGTTGTAGATACGAGCAGCGCTGGAGAAAACAGCATCATTAGATCTCCTTGTATTGCGTGGTAGTGCTGCTTGGACGCCCCCTAGACCGTGGCCCCGAAAGCTGTTTCCACCATTCTGCTGCAGCGAACTGACAAGCTCTGCGGGCTGAGTGAAGGACCTGAGCAGGTATTATGCAGCGCACGAGAAAGCTGGCGAAGAAGTAGTATCTGCTTACAACAACGGAGCAAATTGTAGTACATCACATGTAGTACCATTTTGTATTTTGTTGTGCGCACAAGGACTTCACACTGCAAACCTACTCATTTACACGTCCATGTGGGTCTTGTCGAGCGTCTCCGGGTCCGGCAGCTTTTCGTCGGGGAAAACCTTGCGGACAAGTTCCACCGAGGTGAGCACCTGCCCATGCAATGTCTCGACATCGTCGCCATTGAACACTACCGGCAGCCACTTTGGCTTGGGCGTTTGCGATCGCTCATTCTGCTTCAGCTCCTGCGACGTGCACAGCGTGACGCTGCCGTCGACACTGCTGCCACCAGCAGCATCCGACAGATTGACAGACGCTGTGCCAATGTACTCTTTCGGGTCTTCGTTTCGCACGTGGATCAGCACTTGAGGTGCATAGCGCAAGTGCGGGAGATTCACATCCATGCAAAATGTTTGAGCCCACACCGGGCAGGTAGACGACTCGCTGCTGCTTGCAGTTGTCCTCTCCTCGCCATCCCAGCACTGAACAGCAGCCCTCGCCACAATGGTCTTTGTGCTGGTGTGCAGTGACACCAAATTGCGGGCTTCGTGCAGGCGGACGCGGACCTGGTAGGGCATGCGGTGGTTTACATGCTCGATCATTTCTTTCTGATCCCAAATCTGAGACGTAGCAGACTCGATAGGCCCAAAGCCCAAACGTACGAGTACCTTACCAGGGAATTCCTCCCGAGCTTTTGTGACGGCGACGGCGCAGTCTGCTACCAAGGGAAGCCACTCGGTCTCACGCTGGAACTGCGTTGTAAGCAGGTCTTTGGCACGGAATCGTTTGTAGCAAATGGCTACACGCTTATCGTCGTCCTTTTGGCACAGATACAGGAACACATCCGGTACCTGGTTGATATCTACAGGGAAGAGCATCTTGTCGCTCTCCTCTGTTTCGTTCCACTTAAGGCTGCCATTGACAGCTTTCTTTCTTGATGTGGAAATCTGATGGAGGCCGCAGGACAACACAAGCGACAGCTTTGGCTTCTCATTAGCCACTGCTGATGGAAGGCCAATGGCTTGCACGAAGTGAGAGCGCATGCGGTACACACAGCTCTCTGGGTAGCGCTCTTGCGGTAGTTTTGTTGCCAGTCGCTTTTGGTGTTTGGCATCGTACGCATCTGACGACTTGATGCGCATACGCAGCGTCAGCAACACGCGACCACGATAGGCCGATCCGAGGGCTGCATTCTCATTCATCAGCACTGCAGCTCGGCTGTTATTGCTGCTGCCCTTCACAGGAGCGCCGTACAGGTTGATCCAGAACGGCTCGTTATTGTGGGCTTTCACGACGCTCTCCACGTCCTTGAGCTCAAATTTGCCCACGACTTCGTCCCCGCCCACTGGATCCCAATCCATTACGTTGAAGATGACGTCGTGGGGTTGCGAGCTTTCCTTTTCGTCTGGCAGATATAACATGAGACTCTCACGGAAGTTGACGTTCAATTGGTCACGACGTCCTTGTTTCGTACGCACTCGTGTACGCACGTAGTCTTCAGGCTCTGTAGCCAACGCAGCAGCCACATAGGCGTCGATTCCGCCACCGTTGTGCTTGCGGTTCTCGCCCTTATCGAAGAGAAGCGAGTCCATCGGAGGCAAGTTCTCCACACGGTGGATCGTAGCTACAAGGAAGTTCAACCGCGTGGCTCCAGGCGGCAGTGGTGGCAGTGTGGCCGTGTCGACGTCGTCGTCGCTCTCAATGTCCAGCACCTCGTCGTCTTCCTCGTTCAGCTCGTCGTCCGAGTTGTACGGACCATCGGGGGCGCTCACGCATCGACTTTTTGAGCGACTGCATGAGCGATCGCTCTTTCCTCTTCTTAGAGCTGTTGGTGATGGCTTCAGCGTTAGGGTCGTGCAGCCACAGCAGTCGCAGCTGGAGTGTGCCTCGGTCCTTGTCATTCTGCAGTTTCTTGTCTAACAAGGGCACCGTCACCGTCTTCTCTTCGTTTGGTACGACGTAATCTGCGAGTACCAATTGCGCTCGTCCAAGGAAGTCGTTAATGGTACGATCTTCATCTTCCGCCAGCAACTCCAATGTCGTATGGAGATCCGACAGCAAGAAGGCGAATCTCTCCCAATGAGGTTTGAGCGTCTTGGCGACTGTCTCCGTCTGATGACGCTGCCCCACCACCGACAATTTCACCAGAGGGTCGCTGCTGTTGTTCCTGTCCATGGGCAAAAGGTCTTTGCCAGAGTCGATGGTGACGTAGAGCAGATTGGGCTTTTGGTCGTCCTCATCTGCGTCTTCTTTTTCTGCAAACGCCACGGACTTGGCTTTAGCTCTTCCAAGAGAGCTAGATTTAGGTTTAGAAAAGATTAAATGAAGCTCTCCCTTGGCGTCGCAGCTCATGGAGCCGGGCACTTTGGCGACCCGAAACCAGTCGTCCAGCGGCTGCTCGTCGCACTGTAGCAGCTCCAGCGGCACGTCCACGACGCCAAGCACGTCATCTCTCTTCAGTCCGTCAAAGTCCAGCACCAGAAAGCGCAGCGACGTAGCCAGCCGCAGGTCAAAGTCCCTCGAGCCGAGGGTGAAGCTCTGGCCCCAGTCCGGACTCAGCGTGCGCTTACAGACGCTCGTCTTGAAGCAGCCGCCCGCCGTCATGGGCTGCCCCTTGGCGTCCAGCACCGTGAGCTTCACGAACGGGTCGCTGAAGCCGTTCAGGTCCCCCACCAGCAGGTCCCGCGCGCCGGCGATCGTCACGACGAGCTGGTGCAGCATCTTGCTTGATTTTTGGATTATGAAATGAACTTGAGAATTGTATGAAAGTTCACCCACGTTAGATTTAGGTGTCTGATTTTTACCAAGAAAAAGATAGCATAGTACTCCATCGTGAAGAAGATGTTTTGTTGTCCAAGCTTCTCGGTTTGAAGAGCGATAATTTGTGGTTACACAACGAGGAGCAGCAGGAGGAAACACTCAGAAGATTATGAAGTAACCCCATAAAAATCTGCTGCTGAGATTGGGTGGAGGCGGGCGGTATGACATCATCGACCGAAACGCTCTTCCAAGTGTTGGTGTGTCCCCATCGCGAGATGGAGCGTATCACGCGTTATCCCGGTGTATGGTCACGCCTGGGACTCCCTGCAACGTTCTAGCTCGCTCATTTTGTTCTCCTAGTTTGCTAGCGATGGGGATGTTGTTGCCAAAGACCTCTCTACTCATTCTCGAAAACTCCGTCCACCTTCCACAACGATGAACCTCCGCGCTCTAGCCGCCGTTGTCTTGACAATTCTGACGACAGTTCAGGCCGACACGGTCCCTCATGACCAGGTCGTGCCGTTCCCTCAGTCTGCAAACACGTCGCTCACGAATTCGGCGGCTCTGAAATTCAAGCCTCAGTTTTGGATCAACAACGGCTGCCACCCGTACCCGGTCGTGAACGCCAACGGTGATACCAGCGGTGGTCTAAAGACGCATGGCTCCTCTTCGGCAGGCTGCAGAGGCTCTGGCTATGGCTCGCAAGTGTACGGCCGCTCCTCCTGGTACAATGACGTATGGGCCATCATGTACTGCTGGCACTTTCCCAAGGACGAGCCGCAGGACTATTCAGGGCATCGCCACGACTGGGAGCACGTCGTCGTATGGATCGACAACCCTGCGAATGAGAAGCCAAAGATTTTGGCCATGACGCCGTCGGCCCACAGCGGCTACTCGACGTACGCACCTCCCACTGCTGACATGGTCGACGGAACGAGCGTCAAGGTCGAGTACACGTCCAGTTGGCAGTTCATTGATCACCACCTCGAAGGCACATCGACGGCGGGGGAATTTCAAGACCTCATCATGTGGAGCGACATGACCGACGCCGCTCGAAATGCTCTCAATTCGGTGAGCTTTGGTAAGGCTGACACGCCAATAAACGATGGCAACTTCCAGTCCAAGCTGGGAAGGGCGTACCCGTGGACCACGACTCAAGAACAACATTAAAGCATTCACGAGGATAACTTTGTTGAATGACGTTAGTATCCGTTGAAGCATTGGTAGTAGACTATCAACTCATCTCGGTGGTGAGCAGAGCTGCGAGTCTCGCCAACGTATCGTTGCGCAGCAACTTCTGTTTTCCACTCCAGGGGACCATCTCGTTGGAAAGAAGCGCACAGACCACGGAGCAGGACGCAATGGACTGTTTGGATAGCATGCCCGAAGCTCCCGACCAGAAACTGTCGTACGTTTCCAAGCGGCCCAAGACGAGAGAGCTTCATCGATTGAGAGAGGAAGGTAGTCTATTTAACGATTAGTTATTAGTCTCCTTGATGCAGCTTCAATCGATGGAGCATCGTTGCTTCTCTCATCTTGGGCCGCTTGAAAGCGTATGACAGTTTCCGGTCAGGAGCTTCGGGCATGCTATCCAGGCAATCCACGACTAGTCTGAGATATATTCCTTGCATCCTGCTTTGTGGTCTGTGTGCTTCTTTCCAAGCAACAGCATGTATTTGCCTTAAGCATTTTCCCCACATACTCTTCACTTGGTGTTGTGCCGTCCAAGTTTGCCTTCGTGTACTATGCTGTTGCGGGTCTGCCAAAGCAAGGTTATCGCCATACTACACATAGCCCACCACATTCGTTAGCTTCATCGATTGAGGCTTTATCAAGGAGAGTAATAACTAATCGTTACGACATAGACTACCTTCCTCTCTCTCCAGGGGACCGTCTCAACTTGAGCCGGTCCAAGAGAAGCGAAATCCCGGGATGTGCATTGGAAAATTGCTGCAGTAAAGCAAGCAATGAAGATTCCTGGCAGTGTGCGTACACGCGGATAGAGAGAAACTCACAAGGCGCTATAAACCACAGAGCGTACAGTAACAACCATTTCCTTCTTAGTACGAACAGCGCTTCAAGGCTGTTCGTTGGAGATGTCGTCGAATTGAAGCGGTTCCCCATCTACAAGATGTGTGCTTCACAAGCAGGTGTTGCCGTGGATGTCAACATGAAGGGGCCAATGCCTTCAAAATTGCTATAGTGGCAATCACAGGGTTGTTTTCTGCGCAGATAAATTATGAATGCGATCGACTTTTGTGCTGTGCGAAGGGAGACAGCTCGTTTAATGGCGCCAATCCTGCGAACAGTAGCAGTCGGTGAGTCACAAGCAGCTCCAGTTCATTCTCTCTTTTGCCTCTCGGTCCCTAGCAACTGGAAGCGATGAACCTCGTGGCGACAACCGTTGCCATTGTCGCTGCCTTCACGACAGTCCGCGGCGCAGTGATCCACCACGACGATGTCGCGCCATTCCCTCAATCCGCTCCAGTGTCCATTTCAAACCGGGCGGCGCTCAAGTTCAAGCCCCAGCTCTTCATCAACAACGGCTGCCACCCGTACCCAGCCGTGAACGCCAACGGCGACACCGGTGGTGGTCTCAAGACGCATGGATCCGGTAGTGCCGGGTGCAGAGGCTCCGGTCTGGGATCTCAAGTCTACGGCCGATCAGTTTGGTTTAACGACATCTGGGCCATCATGTACTGCTGGTACTTCCCCAAGGACAGCCCCGTCACGGGCATGGGCCACCGTCACGACTGGGAGCATGTCATTGTGTGGATCAACAACCCTGCAATCGAGAACGCGACGATTCTGGCCATGACGCCGTCGGCCCACAGCGGCTACTCGACGTACGCTCCTCCTCCTGCAGATATGGTGGATGGAACGAGCGTGAAAGTCGAGTACACGTCGAGTGATCTCGTCATCAACCACCATCTCGAGGGCACAAGCACGGCCGGCGAAACGCAGGACCTCATCATGTGGTCCGACCTCACGGACGCGGCACGGTTGGCGTTGAACACGACCAACTTTGGCAAAGCGAACACGCCCATGAACGACGGTAACTTTCTACCCAAACTCGGCAAGGCCTATCCATGGCAGCAGCAGCAACAGCAGCAGCAACAGCAGCAACAACAACAATAAAGTTAATGGTTTTGAAGAAGTCCATAGCTCTTTGTAGACACCAGTCCACCTGAGATGGACTGGAGTTGAGTAGTGTCCCGTAGTGTCCCAAGCAGCTGGAAGGTAAGTATCCAGCCCGAGCCATGTGCCTTGCTTCCTTCCATTGAAAATGCTATTGGGACTCGATCCATATGATAGAGCGCACGAATTCAGGGTCGCCACTGCTGCGTTCAGTGCCAGGTCGAGCATTACGCACAGTGGATGGCTCTCCTCGAAGCAGACTGAGTAGTCATTCGGCAAAACATTCAATTGAATGAAGAGGAACACGGCATGACAAATGGGGATGCTGAGCTGCGTGTCAAGCTAGAACGGAGAAGGTATACGGTGGGTGAGCAGCTTCGAGGGAAAGTGCTGCTACGAGTCACCGATCGCATCCAGAGCTCCGAATTGGTCATCCATATTGAAGGCAGAGAACACATTTCCTGGCTAGACAAACCAGGCTCGTCAGCAGCTTCGAGTCGTCGGCACAATAAAGATGTTTTGCGAGCACAGGTACGTCGGTGTATTGAGAGCTGTTGGCAATGCGATATATTGATTTCCCACCCGCAGATTAAGCTTGTGGAGACATCAACAACTTATCGTCCAGGAAACTATGAGTTCCCATTCGACTACCCCTTACCAGCGTCACTCCCAAACTCGTTTCGTCTTCTAGACCGAGAAATCATCGACATGGAGAGGATGGAGGCTTATCTCTCATACAAAGTTCGCACCACGATGCGGTTGAACTGCGCTGTGAATCCATTCATGGAGGGCTCTCAAGCATTCACAGTGCGACGACCGTCTTTGAAAAACTGCGTCAAGCCGGTGGAGAAAACGTCGAGTGAAAAAGTGCGAGTATTTCGTGTGTTGTCACGTGGCATCTGCACGCTGTCAGCTTTGTTAGACCGCGATACAATTTCAGCAGGCGATACACTGACAGCCTTCACGAGCGTACACAACCAATCGTCCAAGGATATGACTGCGATAACAGTGAAACTTGTCGAGGATCTAGCTGTGAACGTCCCGTTCCGAACGCAGAAGCGAGCGTCAACTGTCATCTGTACCAGGAAATTCCCAGGCGTTCGAGCGAAGCGTCAAGCCGATCGAGCGTTGTCCTTGGACCTGGTGACGGAGACTCCGTGGAGCGTCGACCCTATCAACCCGACAATGACGGGGAGTTCGTCAAGTGGAAATACCGACTCGTGGTGACGTGTTGCTTTCGGCTCTGTGGAACCATCAACGTCGAATTCCCCGTAAAAGTGTTGAGCTATTCGAGAACCACAAGGATATCGATGGCTCGACGATCAGGGCCGTTTTCGTCACCGGAGGGAGTTGAGGACATTCCTATCGGGCCAAGATCCGTGCCGAGAATATTATCACAGCGACGATCGTATCCCGGACAGACATCAAAGGCAAGTCCACAATCCATTGCATAAAAGTTGACATCGAGACGGTAGATTAAACCCGTATAAGAGGTTTGTGCGTTTGCGTGACACCGCTTTTTCATGCCGCGGTTTGTTCTTGGAGAGCTTGACGAGGTTTTTGTCTTGTTTGCTCGTGTAGTACCCGACTCCGAGGTTCTTGTAGATGTCGTCGGCACTTTGGTCGTTCTTTTTCCACTGTTCACGGTGGTGAAGGCACTTCACCCTCGCTTCCACCACGGGGTCAGCCCTCTCTTCATCAACTTCCAGAGCATTACCATCATCGGGGCCGCGGAGGAATCGGTTTCTTCCGCAGCGTTTATCAACTTGGAAACACTCGTTGAGTCGACCCCGAGATCGGCACAGCAACAGAGCGCCGCCGTGGCAGCAGTAACGAGCAGAACGAAGCTCAAGCGCATGGTTGCTCTTCAGGCGACAGTTTGTTTAGTTGCGGAGAGTTGGAAAGTGAACTTCGTTTGAGGCTGAACCTTATTCAACGCAATCGATATTGACTGCGTTTGTTGTGCACCATCTTGCAGCATGGCGTTGTAAAAGTATGTTGATAGGCGACTGAAGAATCTGTCGGCAAACAATTAAGATGCATTTTTGATGAAGAAATTCTGCAAACTGTTTCTCTACTGCGTAGCGAGTTAGTTACCGGTAGTACTCCCGCGAACTTGTAAGCATTACAGACTCAATGCCAGTCCCTCGACAGGGTTTCACTGGCTAGCCATCCTCGGGAAAACAAGAACCGTAAAAATCGAAGGCACGAACCGGTCAGTGTGGGGATTGCTTGTAAATTACGTCGACGCAGCACCGACCGCATTTGCCTTATGTATTCCGATGCGGTTGTGAAGCTCGGAGTTCGTGAGCGTGACATGGAGTACGAGAAAGAAAAAGAAATATGGCATGACAAACTCTCGCCTTGGTCTTGTTATTGGTAAGTCCTTTTAATCCCCACGCGTCTCCAGGAAGTATTTGTAGGCGATCCACTTTTGGTACTCCTCCCTCTTCGAGAGCTTGCCGAGATTATGTCCGTATTTTCTGATGTAGTACTCGACTCCCAGGTCCTTGTAGATGTCGTCAGCCGTTTGTTCGTTCTTCTTCCATGAATCAAAATAGTGAAGGAACTTCGCCACCTTCGCTTCCATCACGGGGTCAGTCCTCTCTTCGCTCTCGCCCTTGTCGTCCAGACCATCGCTGTCATCGTCCAGCTCGTCGCGGCTTCGGAGGAATCGGTTGCCACCATCAGCGTTCGTCATCTTGGAAACGCTCAGTTCGGTCTTCGAAGTCGGCGCAGCAGCTTCACAGAGAGCCATCGTGGCGACAGCAGCGAACAGGACGAAGCTCAGGCGCATATTCGATCGGGCTGATCTTGAGTCGAAAGTCGGTTTGGTTGCTTGGAGGAAACTTGAAAAGTGAGATTCGGCCGCTCGAAGTCTCACAAAACCTTCGATCGGACAAACTCGACGAACTACAGCCAGACAACCCAAGGGCCGACGGCGTATGTATAAAGAAATTGACGCTGATTACTCTGATTATTCTATTTGCCAAAGCACATTGCGAGCAATGTCGTCGAGTGGTTGTAAAGTGCACAGTGACTGGCCGTGAACTCCCCATCGAGAGATTTTTCGCTCCATTAGAAGACTCTACATACACCTACCTGGGTACAGGTGACTCGGAAAGCAAAATTCTCTTGTCGATGGGAAATCGCAGAGTTGTAGCTGCTAGCGTCCATTTGAGTAGATCCGAGTGGATGGCTGGAGCGATGGAGTCGATTTCCAGTTGAAATCTTCCGATGGCGTAGGAAAGGTGTAGATAAGTCAAAGTGCTGTTTGCCATCTTCATCTATACTCCCCACGTCGGCTGCAGAAATGTTGGGGATCATGTACTTCGTGGGTTTATCTTCTTGAATCGCAGAATTTCCTAAGGGGCCTATGACTCATAAGCTATGACTATAGGCTATGAGTTTCATTCCGACAAGAGACGACTAAACGTTGACTTGGTCGGAGGCTTCGATTTTGATCCGCGCGCGTTTCCAAGAAGCACTTGTAGGCGAACCACTTTTGTTACTCCTCCTTCTTCGACAATTTGCCGAGGTTCTTGCCGTATTTGGTCAGGTAGTACCCGACTCCCAGGTTTCGGTGGACGTCGTCAGCCGTCTGTCCGATCTTCTTCCATTCGGTAAAGTGGTTAATGAACTTGGTCATCTTGGCCTCCATTGCCTCTCTTCACCTTCGTAGTCATCTTTCGTATCATCGCTGTCATCGCCCTGCTCTTTGTGGCGGAGAAATTGATTGTCAATGTCTACAGCGCCCGTCGCTTTGGAAACGCTCGTCGATTTTAATCGCCCGAGTCTGCGTCGGTCGTGTCGAGATGGAGAAATCTGTTGTCTTTGGTAGAAGCACGGGGTCGAAGAGGAGTTTTGTTGTTGTTGTCGTTGTTGTTTGGAAGACATTTGAAAGTGGTTTTCGGGTGCTCTAATCAAAGTGAAATTTCCGATCGGATGAATGCACTCCAGTGCCTGTCGGTTCGGATATTTCTCTATGGAGTTGACGTTTAATCACTAACCTGAGCAATTTCAGATTGCAGATAGTGCGATTGCGGATTGAGGATACCAACGTAAAGTTTAAGGGAACATGGGTTCCTCCTAGCATTGATCAATACGCCCTTGGAATTGTAAGTTGACATCGAGACGGTCGATTAAACCCGTGTAAAAGGTTTGTGCGTTTGCGTGACACCGCTTTTTCATGCCGCGGTTTGTTCTTGGAGAGCTTGACGAGGTTTTTGTCTTGTTTGCTCGTGTAGTACCCGACTCCGAGGTTCTTGTAGATGTCGTCGGCACTTTGGTCGTTCTTTTTCCACTGTTCACGGTGGTGAAGGCACTTCACCCTCGCTTCCACCACGGGGTCAGCCCTCTCTTCATCAACTTCCAGAGCATTACCATCATCGGGGCCGCGGAGGAATCGGTTTCTTCCGCAGCGTTTATCAACTTGGAAACACTCGTTGAGTCGACCCCGAGATCGGCACAGCAACAGAGCGCCGCCGTGGCAGCAGTAACGAGCAGAACGAAGCTCAAGCGCATGGTTGCTCTTCAGGCGACAGTTTGTTTAGTTGCGGAGAGTTGGAAAGTGAACTTCGTTTGAGGCTGAACCTTATTCAACGCAATCGATATTGACTGCGTTTGTTGTGCACCATCTTGCAGCATGGCGTTGTAAAAGTATGTTGATAGGCGACTGAAGAATCTGTCGGCAAACAATTAAGATGCATTTTTGATGAAGAAATTCTGCAAACTGTTTCTCTACTGCGTAGCGAGTTAGTTACCGGTAGTACTCCCGCGAACTTGTAAGCATTACAGACTCAATGCCAGTCCCTCGACAGGGTTTCACTGGCTAGCCATCCTCGGGAAAACAAGAACCGTAAAAATCGAAGGCACGAACCGGTCAGTGTGGGGATTGCTTGTAAATTACGTCGACGCAGCACCGACCGCATTTGCCTTATGTATTCCGATGCGGTTGTGAAGCTCGGAGTTCGTGAGCGTGACATGGAGTACGAGAAAGAAAAAGAAATATGGCATGACAAACTCTCGCCTTGGTCTTGTTATTGGTAAGTCCTTTTAATCCCCACGCGTCTCCAGGAAGTATTTGTAGGCGATCCACTTTTGGTACTCCTCCCTCTTCGAGAGCTTGCCGAGATTATGTCCGTATTTTCTGATGTAGTACTCGACTCCCAGGTCCTTGTAGATGTCGTCAGCCGTTTGTTCGTTCTTCTTCCATGAATCAAAATAGTGAAGGAACTTCGCCACCTTCGCTTCCATCACGGGGTCAGTCCTCTCTTCGCTCTCGTCCTTGTCGTCCAGACCATCGCTGTCATCGTCCAGCTCGTCGCGGCTTCGGAGGAATCGGTTGCCACCATCAGCGTTCGTCATCTTGGAAACGCTCGATTCGATCTTCGAAGTCGGCGCAGCAGCTTCACAGAGAGCCATCGTGGCGACAGCAGCGAACAGGACGAAGCTCAGGCGCATATTCGATCGGGCTGATCTTGAGTCGAAAGTCGGTTTGGTTGCTTGGAGGAAACTTGAAAAGTGAGATTCGGCCGCTCGAAGTCTCACAAAACCTTCGATCGGACAAACTCGACGAACTACAGCCAGACAACCCAAGGGCCGACGGCGTATGTATAAAGAAATTGACGCTGATTACTCTGATTATTCTATTTGCCAAAGCACATTGCGAGCAATGTCGTCGAGTGGTTGTGAAGTGCACAGTGACTGGCCGTGAACTCCCCATCGAGAGATTTTTCGCTCCATTAGAAGACTCTACATACACCTACCTGGGTACAGGTGACTCGGAAAGCAAAAATTCTCTTGTCGATGGGAAATCGCAGAGTTGTAGCTGCTAGCGTCCATTTGAGTAGATCCGAGTGGATGGCTGGAGCGATGGAGTCGATTTCCAGTTGAAATCTTCCGATGGCGTAGGAAAGGTGTAGATAAGTCAAAGTGCTGTTTGCCATCTTCATCTATACTCCCCACGTCGGCTGCAGAAATGTTGGGGATCATGTACTTCGTGGGTTTATCTTCTTGAATCGCAGAATTTCCTAAGGGGCCTATGACTCATAAGCTATGACTATAGGCTATGAGTTTCATTCCGACAAGAGACGACTAAACGTTGACTTGGTCGGAGGCTTCGATTTTGATCCGCGCGCGTTTCCAAGAAGCACTTGTAGGCGAACCACTTTTGTTACTCCTCCTTCTTCGACAATTTGCCGAGGTTCTTGCCGTATTTGGTCAGGTAGTACCCGACTCCCAGGTTTCGGTGGACGTCGTCAGCCGTCTGTCCGATCTTCTTCCATTCGGTAAAGTGGTTAATGAACTTGGTCATCTTGGCCTCCATTGCCTCTCTTCACCTTCGTAGTCATCTTTCGTATCATCGCTGTCATCGCCCTGCTCTTTGTGGCGGAGAAATTGATTGTCAATGTCTACAGCGCCCGTCGCTTTGGAAACGCTCGTCGATTTTAATCGCCCGAGTCTGCGTCGGTCGTGTCGAGATGGAGAAATCTGTTGTCTTTGGTAGAAGCACGGGGTCGAAGAGGAGTTTTGTTGTTGTTGTCGTTGTTGTTTGGAAGACATTTGAAAGTGGTTTTCGGGTGCTCTAATCAAAGTGAAATTTCCGATCGGATGAATGCACTCCAGTGCCTGTCGGTTCGGATATTTCTCTATGGAGTTGACGTTTAATCACTAACCTGAGCAATTTCAGATTGCAGATAGTGCGATTGCGGATTGAGGATACCAACGTAAAGTTTAAGGGAACATGGGTTCCTCCTAGCATTGATCAATACGCCCTTGGAATTGTAAGTTGACATCGAGACGGTCGATTAAACCCGTGTAAAAGGTTTGTGCGTTTGCGTGACACCGCTTTTTCATGCCGCGGTTTGTTCTTGGAGAGCTTGACGAGGTTTTTGTCTTGTTTGCTCGTGTAGTACCCGACTCCGAGGTTCTTGTAGATGTCGTCGGCACTTTGGTCGTTCTTTTTCCACTGTTCACGGTGGTGAAGGCACTTCACCCTCGCTTCCACCACGGGGTCAGCCCTCTCTTCATCAACTTCCAGAGCATTACCATCATCGGGGCCGCGGAGGAATCGGTTTCTTCCGCAGCGTTTATCAACTTGGAAACACTCGTTGAGTCGACCCCGAGATCGGCACAGCAACAGAGCGCCGCCGTGGCAGCAGTAACGAGCAGAACGAAGCTCAAGCGCATGGTTGCTCTTCAGGCGACAGTTTGTTTAGTTGCGGAGAGTTGGAAAGTGAACTTCGTTTGAGGCTGAACCTTATTCAACGCAATCGATATTGACTGCGTTTGTTGTGCACCATCTTGCAGCATGGCGTTGTAAAAGTATGTTGATAGGCGACTGAAGAATCTGTCGGCAAACAATTAAGATGCATTTTTGATGAAGAAATTCTGCAAACTGTTTCTCTACTGCGTAGCGAGTTAGTTACCGGTAGTACTCCCGCGAACTTGTAAGCATTACAGACTCAATGCCAGTCCCTCGACAGGGTTTCACTGGCTAGCCATCCTCGGGAAAACAAGAACCGTAAAAATCGAAGGCACGAACCGGTCAGTGTGGGGATTGCTTGTAAATTACGTCGACGCAGCACCGACCGCATTTGCCTTATGTATTCCGATGCGGTTGTGAAGCTCGGAGTTCGTGAGCGTGACATGGAGTACGAGAAAGAAAAAGAAATATGGCATGACAAACTCTCGCCTTGGTCTTGTTATTGGTAAGTCCTTTTAATCCCCACGCGTCTCCAGGAAGTATTTGTAGGCGATCCACTTTTGGTACTCCTCCCTCGAGAGCTTGCCGAGATTATGTCCGTATTTTCTGATGTAGTACTCGACTCCCAGGTCCTTGTAGATGTCGTCAGCCGTTTGTTCGTTCTTCTTCCATGAATCAAAATAGTGAAGGAACTTCGCCACCTTCGCTTCCATCACGGGGTCAGTCCTCTCTTCGCTCTCGTCCTTGTCGTCCAGACCATCGCTGTCATCGTCCAGCTCGTCGCGGCTTCGGAGGAATCGGTTGCCACCATCAGCGTTCGTCATCTTGGAAACGCTCGATTCGATCTTCGAAGTCGGCGCAGCAGCTTCACAGAGAGCCATCGTGGCGACAGCAGCGAACAGGACGAAGCTCAGGCGCATATTCGATCGGGCTGATCTTGAGTCGAAAGTCGGTTTGGTTGCTTGGAGGAAACTTGAAAAGTGAGATTCGGCCGCTCGAAGTCTCACAAAACCTTCGATCGGACAAACTCGACGAACTACAGCCAGACAACCCAAGGGCCGACGGCGTATGTATAAAGAAATTGACGCTGATTACTCTGATTATTCTATTTGCCAAAGCACATTGCGAGCAATGTCGTCGAGTGGTTGTGAAGTGCACAGTGACTGGCCGTGAACTCCCCATCGAGAGATTTTTCGCTCCATTAGAAGACTCTACATACACCTACCTGGGTACAGGTGACTCGGAAAGCAAAAATTCTCTTGTCGATGGGAAATCGCAGAGTTGTAGCTGCTAGCGTCCATTTGAGTAGATCCGAGTGGATGGCTGGAGCGATGGAGTCGATTTCCAGTTGAAATCTTCCGATGGCGTAGGAAAGGTGTAGATAAGTCAAAGTGCTGTTTGCCATCTTCATCTATACTCCCCACGTCGGCTGCAGAAATGTTGGGGATCATGTACTTCATGGGTTTATCTTCTTGAATCGCAGAATTTCCTAAGGGGCCTATGACTCATAAGCTATGACTATAGGCTATGAGTTTCATTCCGACAAGAGACGACTAAACGTTGACTTGGTCGGAGGCTTCGATTTTGATCCGCGCGCGTTTCAAGAAGCACTTGTAGGCGAACCACTTTTGTTACTCCTCCTTCTTCGACAATTTGCCGAGGTTCTTGCCGTATTTGGTCAGGTAGTACCCGACTCCCAGGTTTCGGTGGACGTCGTCAGCCGTCTGTCCGATCTTCTTCCATTCGGTAAAGTGGTTAATGAACTTGGTCATCTTGGCCTCCATTGCCTCTCTTCACCTTCGTAGTCATCTTTCGTATCATCGCTGTCATCGCCCTGCTCTTTGTGGCGGAGAAATTGATTGTCAATGTCTACAGCGCCCGTCGCTTTGGAAACGCTCGTCGATTTTAATCGCCCGAGTCTGCGTCGGTCGTGTCGAGATGGAGAAATCTGTTGTCTTTGGTAGAAGCACGGGGTCGAAGAGGAGTTTTGTTGTTGTTGTCGTTGTTGTTTGGAAGACATTTGAAAGTGGTTTTCGGGTGCTCTAATCAAAGTGAAATTTCCGATCGGATGAATGCACTCCAGTGCCTGTCGGTTCGGATATTTCTCTATGGAGTTGACGTTTAATCACTAACCTGAGCAATTTCAGATTGCAGATAGTGCGATTGCGGATTGAGGATACCAACGTAAAGTTTAAGGGAACATGGGTTCCTCCTAGCATTGATCAATACGCCCTTGGAATTGTAAGTTGACATCGAGACGGTCGATTAAACCCGTGTAAAAGGTTTGTGCGTTTGCGTGACACCGCTTTTTCATGCCGCGGTTTGTTCTTGGAGAGCTTGACGAGGTTTTTGTCTTGTTTGCTCGTGTAGTACCCGACTCCGAGGTTCTTGTAGATGTCGTCGGCACTTTGGTCGTTCTTTTTCCACTGTTCACGGTGGTGAAGGCACTTCACCCTCGCTTCCACCACGGGGTCAGCCCTCTCTTCATCAACTTCCAGAGCATTACCATCATCGGGGCCGCGGAGGAATCGGTTTCTTCCGCAGCGTTTATCAACTTGGAAACACTCGTTGAGTCGACCCCGAGATCGGCACAGCAACAGAGCGCCGCCGTGGCAGCAGTAACGAGCAGAACGAAGCTCAAGCGCATGGTTGCTCTTCAGGCGACAGTTTGTTTAGTTGCGGAGAGTTGGAAAGTGAACTTCGTTTGAGGCTGAACCTTATTCAACGCAATCGATATTGACTGCGTTTGTTGTGCACCATCTTGCAGCATGGCGTTGTAAAAGTATGTTGATAGGCGACTGAAGAATCTGTCGGCAAACAATTAAGATGCATTTTTGATGAAGAAATTCTGCAAACTGTTTCTCTACTGCGTAGCGAGTTAGTTACCGGTAGTACTCCCGCGAACTTGTAAGCATTACAGACTCAATGCCAGTCCCTCGACAGGGTTTCACTGGCTAGCCATCCTCGGGAAAACAAGAACCGTAAAAATCGAAGGCACGAACCGGTCAGTGTGGGGATTGCTTGTAAATTACGTCGACGCAGCACCGACCGCATTTGCCTTATGTATTCCGATGCGGTTGTGAAGCTCGGAGTTCGTGAGCGTGACATGGAGTACGAGAAAGAAAAAGAAATATGGCATGACAAACTCTCGCCTTGGTCTTGTTATTGGTAAGTCCTTTTAATCCCCACGCGTCTCCAGGAAGTATTTGTAGGCGATCCACTTTTGGTACTCCTCCCTCTTCGAGAGCTTGCCGAGATTATGTCCGTATTTTCTGATGTAGTACTCGACCCCCAGGTCCTTGTAGATGTCGTCAGCCGTTTGTTCGTTCTTCTTCCATGAATCAAAATAGTGAAGGAACTTCGCCACCTTCGCTTCCATCACGGGGTCAGTCCTCTCTTCGCTCTCGTCCTTGTCGTCCAGACCATCGCTGTCATCGTCCAGCTCGTGGCGGCTTCGGAGACACAAGACACATCGAGAAACTATATTGTCTAGTCTACAAGGCTTCTATAGCAAAAATACTCATAAAAACGAAATAGAAGGCCATTACTCCCCCCATACCTTCATAGACTAAGCGAAAACAAAATTACACCTCAACACCAACAAACAACTTGCAATTGCAATGGTAGCAACAGCTCAATTACAGTAAATTTCAGAACTTCTCCGGCGCAGCTCAGCCTTGTACTTGTAGCAAGACGTACATTTGTTGACTTGTGCCTCCCCAACGGCCATTCACCACAGGAAAACCGCTAAATGTTTGTTGTTCGTCTCGAAGCAACGCACGACCAGCGGCGCAATCTGCTGGCTGGATTCGTCGTCAAGTTCTGTGAACTCCAGTTGAAGCAATTGCGGACAACGCGGTACCAAAGGTATTTAGAGTATCTATACTAACTCCAAGTATGCTGATATTAAAAGATAGCAACCATTCGTCTTCATTTGCATAGTCGCGCTGCCCCAAGCAGAGCACTTCAACTACCATCATTGATTGACATCGCCGTCCTCGTACGTCACTCCCTAGCCATTCTGCATCTGGCCGTCCAGTCCGCAAAGCACTTCCCCAATCCACCGCCATGTCCGTCAAGTTCCTCAACCAGGGCGCCAAGATCCAGGAGTTCTCGGTCGGGGGCCGCAACCTCGTGCTGGGCTTCCCACGCCGGAGCTCTACCTCCAGCACTGCGGCCCGCACTTTGGTGAGACCGTGGGCCGTGTGGCCAACCGCATCTCCGGCGCCAAAGTGGAGCTCAACGGCAAGAGCCACGAGCTGATTGCCAACGACGGCGTCAACTCGCTGCACGGCGGCAACACGTGGGGGCTCAAGGACTTCGAAGGCCCCACCCCGTCAAGAACCGCGACGGCAAAGACGCCGTCCAATACAAACTGGTGAGCCCCGACGGCGACTCGGGCTTCCCTGGTACCGTCGAGTTGACGGTCACGTACACCCAAACCAAGAGCACGACCGACAATGGCAAGGAGCTCGTGGAGCTGGAGGCCGAGTACGAGGCAGAACTGACCGGCCCCGAGGACGTCCACGAGACGGCCATCAATATCACCAACCACAGCTACTTCAACCTGTCGGACCGCGAGACCATCGACGGCACCGAAGTGACGCTCGCGTCGGACCAGTATCTGGTGCCGGACGAGGGCAACATCCCCACGGGAGCCATTGAGACGTTCCCGGGCATCAAGGCGCATGAGAAGTTGACGCTCGGCGTCAAGGAGCCCAACGTGGACCACTGTTTCCTCATGAACCAGGACTCCAAGAGCATCCCGCTCGACACCCGCAAACTGCCGCTGCAGCTGCTGGTCACGGCCAGCCACCCGGACACCAACGTGCACCTCGAAGTGCTGAGCACGGAGCCTGCCTTCCAGTTCTACACGGGCTACTGGAACGACGTCCCCGCCGTGGCGGGCCAACCGGCTCGCGGCTCACGCTCGGGTTTCGCCGTCGAGCCGGGCCGCTTTGTGAACGCCATCAACACGCCCGAGTGGCGCAACCAGATGCTGCTGCCCAAGGGCGAGAAGTTTGGCAGCCGCATCGTGTACCGCGCCTGGATGGCCTAAAGCGGGTAGCAATGTAGTGCACGAACCGGTATCAAGTGAGTAAAATGTTGTGTATGAACCGATCACGATGTACTGTTCATCTAAGCGTAGTAGGCATTGCCGAGCTTGGTCTGGAAGTTGGCGTCCTTCATGGGCACGTTGGCGTCGCCAAAGTCTGTGTTTTCGAGCGCGGTGCGTGCTGCATCGGTCAGCTGGTCCCACATGATGAGGTCCTGCGTCTCCCGGAGTCCGTCGTGCTGTCGAGCGCGTGGTTGATGACAACGTAGCTCGACGAGTAGTCCACTTTGGCGCTATAGCCATCGACGGTGCCAGACTCCGGCGGGTAGTAGATGTGGTAGCCGCTGTGGGCCGACGGCGACACGGCGACGATCGTCGGACTGGCGAGTGTGATGTCGTCCACCCACACCACGACGTGCTCCCAGTCGTGACGGTGGCCGAGTCCAGTGACCGGCGAGTCCTTGGGGAAGTACCAAGAGTACATCAGGGCGTACACGCCATTGTACTGAGTGATGCGGCCGTAGACTTGACTGCCGTAGCCGGAGCCTTTGCACCCGGCGCTAGCGGAGCCCGTGGGCTTGAGACCGCCACTCGTGTTGCCGGCCTCGTCCACTGCCGGATACGGGTGGCAGCCGTTCGAAATGTGGATCTGCGGCTTGAACTTGACCCCCGCAGCTTGCTCGGCTGTCGTCGCGGTGGGCTGTGCGAACGGAACAACCTGGTCGTGCGAGATGACGTCGGCTTGAACACTAACGAGCCAGGCGGCCGTAGCTACGAAGAAGGAGCGAAGGTGCATTGCCGATGGAGCTTGAGGTTGTTGGGGGTGAATTCTGGAATGAGAGAGAGCCTCGGTCTCCAGGGAAATTAAACGTGCACGACTAGCGACTAGCGAAGGCTTCAAGACTTTACCGCTGCAGTGGAACGACAGGCAAGAGCTCCCCATCGTATAGGTAAACCACATCTTGGTGTCCGTTTGCTACGCGTCACGGCGTGCAACTTTGAGGTGTCAGCATCTAACCAGGTGGGCTCGTGGAAATCAGCTATCGGATTCGGGTATCGTCTAGATTCGCAGACAACGGCAGTCGTGTTGAAACCACAGGAGATTTAATGCTGTTCATTGCCTCACAGCAGTGGTCCGCGGTGGTCTTTGGCGTCGGTCGTCCGATAAGAACACACCTAGTTCTTAGCCGAACTAAGAACCAACCGAAGCGGTTGGTTCACACGAGCTCATGGCTGGCGATGACGAAATGGATTGGTTGCTCTGCGCACATGGGGTCATTCGCGCGTGGCGATGCGGTGAGGACGTGCGCACACGAGTCGTTCGTGGAGCTCAGCATCTCGACCGATTGCAAGGTCATGTCTGTATCATTAGTCGCATCGACTCGCTTCTACGCCGACCATCCTGCTCAACCGACCAGTTTCACCAGTGGC
The DNA here is from genome assembly GCA_011947345.1 of Phytophthora quininea. NCBI lineage: Eukaryota > Oomycota > Peronosporomycetes > Peronosporales > Peronosporaceae > Phytophthora > Phytophthora quininea. The sequence continues at coordinate 21,253 of JAAVTG010000473.1, forward strand.
GAGTGTCCATGAGAAAGCACCGCTGCGGACCAGACGCATCTTGGTGATAGCTGGCGAGCTGCAATCTTGAAGAGATTAACCGCAAACTAACTGGCAGGTGCTTTTCGATCTGCGCTCTACCAGATATCCTAATCGATGACCCTCCTCGCTCTCCTCGCAACGACTGCCGCCTCACTGGTGGTCGCTCAAGGTGCCGTCATCTCCCACGGCGCGGTGATTCCGTTCGCACAGCCCACGCCCACGAGCGTCTCGCAGATCGCGGCCGTCAATTTCAAACCACAGCTCCACATCACCAACGGCTGTCACCCGAATCCAGCAGTCGATGCCGACGGCAACACGAGCAGGGGACTCAAACCGACGGGCTCCTCTAGCGCCGGCTGCAAAGGCTCTGGCTACGGTAGCCAGATCTACAGGCGCTCGACTGGTACAACGGCGTCTGGGTCATCATGTACTCGTGGTACTTCCCCAAGGACTCGCCGATGACGGGCTTTGGCCATCGCCATGACTGGGAGCACATTGTCGTGTGGCTCAACAACCCCGCGGTGACCAGCCCCGATATCCTCGCGGTGTCCACCTCAGCCCACAGCGGCTACACAGTCTACTACCCGCCCGACTCGGACTATCTGGACGGCAACAGCGCCAAGATCGACTACTACAGTGTGCTGCTGATCAACCACGCCTTCCGCATGACCTCGGACGCCGGAGAGACCCAAGACTTGAGCATGTGGGACCAACTCACGGATACAGCACGCACAGCGCTGGAAGACACGGACTTTGGAGACGCTGATGTACCATTTAAGGGCGCCAACTTTGAGACCAAGCTCGCGAACGCCTGGTATGCGTAGTGAGATTGCAATAGCAACGAACTTTGAAAGCCAAATCCAAGCAACACAACTTCAACACCTCACATCTTGGCGAGCGGTTCTGGTCCAATGCAGTTGACTCAACGGAGGCCTTCGTCCAAACGACAACCTCCCTATGCCTTTGAATCTGCCGGATGGGTTTGCACCAGAATCCCTCTGTCCGACAGCGTCGCGGAAGACATGCGTTGCTGCAATGAGGTGGCCGCTCTCAAGACTTGTAGAGACCTGGACCTTGATCGCTTCTCATTTCCGAATTCCCTTTGCTCTAACTCTTGTCGCCATGAACCTCCGCTCCATCGTCATCACTGGCCTGGCCTCACTTGCCTACGCTCAAGCTGCTGTCATCTCCCATGACCAAGTGGTGCCATTCGCTCAGCCCACCCCAACCACCACACTTCAAAAGTTGCCGTCAAGTTCAAGCCCCAGATCTACATTAACTACGGGTGTCATCCTTACCCTGCAGTTGATGAGGATGGCAACACCAGCGGTGGACTCGCCCCGACGGGATCTGAAAGCGCTGGCTGCAAGGGTTCCGGCTACGGCAGTCAAGTCTACGGCCGTGCTGTCGAGTACGACGGAGTCTACGCCTTCATGTACAGTTGGTACATGCCCAAGGATGAGACTTTGCCTGGACTGGGCCACCGCCACGACTGGGAGGCTTGCGTAGTTTGGATCGACGACATTACGCTGGCGGAGCCCAACATCGTAGCGCTCTCAGCCTCTGCCCACAGCGGCTACAACGTGTACTACCCTCCCAGTTCGAGCTACTTGGATGGAGACAGCGCCAAGATCGAGTACTCGTCGAGCTACGTCGTCATCGACCACTCGCTTTCAGCAACGTCGACGGCAGGTGAGACCCAGGACTTGATCATGTGGGATCAACTGACGGACGCGGCACGAACGGCGCTGGAGGACACGGACTTTGGCAGTGCCAACGTACCATTCAGGGACGCCAACTACCAGACCAAGCTCGGCAACGCCTACTACAAGTAAGATGGATAGCTGAGCCCGTACACGTCCGGTTGAATGAATCTTTGTGCACGACTGACAAAACGAGTCTGGCTTTGCACGTTGGTATTGTCGTGGTTGTTGCCGTGGATCTGAATCTGCTGCTGGTGTTCGTGTCGGTCTTTGTAGGGGATACTGCGTAGATGTAATGAGGTAGTGGCCATGGGGAGCGGCTCATGAAGATGGCACATCCGTACTGAACGATTCTTCACTCCAGCGCTTCGTATGACAGTGTCCTTCGACCGTGTGCGAGGACTACGAGCCTTGCTACTAGTACTGTAGCAATTCTACAGGAGTTTCCAGGCGAACTTGCTGTGACGGTGCCATCAATTTCATCACTGGTCCACGGTTTCTGCTCGGCCAACTGGCGGTCACTGCATCGGAGACTTTCCTAATCCCTACGTGGGCGATATGCAAGGATCAACAGTGGCAGATAGATGTTTCTTCACCCACGAGCACTCCTAGCAGATAGAGCCACTGGTTCATTCCTACATTTTGCAGCCTTTGGCCACAACTGCTTTGATCACTGTCGCCATGAACCCTCGCGCCGTTGCTGCCGTCAGTCTCGTCGCCTTCGCATCAGTCCAAGCTGCCGTGATCGACCACGACCAAGTCGTTCCCTTCGCCCAGCCGACCCCCAACACGACGATCCAAGAAGTGGCCGTCAAGTTCAAGCCGCAGATCTACATCAACAACGGATGTCATCCGTACCCCGCCGTCGACGAAGACGGCAACACCAGCGGGGGTTTGAAGCCTACGGGCTCCGAGAGCGCCGGCTGCAAAGGATCCGGCTATGGCAGCCAGATTTACGGTCGTGCCGAGGAGTACAATGGAGTCTACGCCTTCATGTACAGTTGGTACATGCCCAAGGACGAGACTCTGCCTGGACTAGGCCACCGTCATGACTGGGAAGCCTGTGTTGTTTGGCTAGACGACATTACGCTGGACGAACCCAACATTGTGGCACTCTCGGCATCAGCGCACAGCGGCTACAACGTTTACTACCCACCGGACTCGGACTACCTGGATGGCAACAGCGCCAAGATCGAGTACTCGTCCAGCTACATTGTGATCGATCACTCCTTGTCTGCTACATCCACTGCTGGTGAGACTCAAGACTTGATCATGTGGGATCAACTGACCGATGCAGCGCGTACAGCTCTAGAAGACACCGATTTCGGTAGCGCCAACGTGCCGTTCAAGGACGCCAACTACGAGACCAAGCTTGGTAACGCGTATTACGCTTAGATAAAAGCAAATCTCATGATTGCGATGCAGCGTAAGCTTGCCAAAAAGTTGTCCTCAGGAGAACTCGTCGGTCGAGTCGTTCTCGTTTCCAGCGCAATATACGTCTAAAATGGCCAGCACTTCTCCACCTTTGAGGTAAACCAGAAGTCGCTCATCGGGATCAGCGCTTTCCCAAAGTCGGTGGTGCTCAGAGCGTCCCGCGCCGCATCGGTCAATTAGCCCCGCATGATGAGAGGCAGCAAGTCTCCTCCTTTGTCCGTCAGGCTCAGTTCATGGTCAAGTGGCCAGTGGCTTTCGTAATTGATCAACACGCTGGTGCCGTTGATGTTCTCGGCTTCGATGGTAGTGTGCTTGGAGCATCCGTCATGAGACGACGTCGACACGCCCAAAATGACTGGGTTCGGGACGTCCGGATTGTCGATCCACACCACGGCGTACTCCCAGTCGTGGCGGTGGCCTAATCCTGTGGACGCCATGTCCTTGGGAAAATACCACGCGTACATGATGGCCCATCGATCATTAAACCAAGCCGAGCGTCCGTACACTTGCGAGCCGTATCCAGACCCTTTGCACTTGGAACTAGGCGCCCCGGAGTTGTGAAGACCGCCACTAGTGTCCCCCGCAGCGTTGACCGCAGGGTACGAGTGGCATCCGTTGGAAATGTGCAGCTGAGGCTTGAACTTGATGCCGGCTTTCTCGGAGATTGTCACGGGCACAGGATCTGGAAACGGTTGCACCTCGCTGTGGCTGATGACTGCGGCCGTGGTCGACGATGCAAGTAACGCTAGAGCGGTGAGGATAACAATCGCCTTCATGTCGATCAAGAGGGGAGGGGGTCTTGCTGTGTCCGAGGAGAATCCGAAAGTCACGAATATTTTGCCTCCTGCCAACGTCACGACCAAAGTAATGCCGCTGAATAGCCGGGAGTGACCCCATCGATCGAGATAACGCAGTCATAATCGCTCTCCTGTGGACAAGTAAGTCGACCGTATGGGCACTGAGAAGGATGGGAAAAGTCGTTGCAGCAGGCCACTCACGAAGTATGCACTCGACTCAACGTTGCCACCTCGAAAAGTGTATTCGCTGTTCTCTAGCGCAGTGCGAGTCACTAGTGAAAGTCGATCCATACTTGACTCGACCCGGTGCTCGCCGAGTTTTGAGATTTCCGTCCCCTACTTGTGTTTACTATCTTCGCTGACGGATGGTAATGCAGATCTGCACTTGATGGCGATCTCCTGGGTGGTAGTGATCGATGATGACGGTCATTACCTGTAGCGCATGCGAGTCAAAAGTTTGTTCGCAAAGGTATCCTATCATTCACAACAGAAAAAGTAATGTGATTCAACAACAATTTACGCGTAGTAGGCATTGGCGAGTTTCGTCTCGAAGTTTGCGTCCTTGAACGGCACATTTGCATCGCCGAAGTCCGTGTCCTCCAGCGCGGTGCGCGCGGCGTCCGTCAGTTGATCCCACATGATCAAGTCCTGGGTCTCGCCTGCCGTCGACGTTGCTGAAAGCGAGTGATCGAGGATGACCCAGCTCGTCGAGTATTCGATCTTGGCGCTGTCTCCATCGAGATAGTCCGAGTCCGGCGGGTAGTATGTGAGGTACGTGCTGTGGTAAGAGGCCGAGAGTGCAACGACGTTCGGCTCGTCCAGCGTAATGTCGTCCAGCCAAACAACACACGCTTCCCAGTCGTGGCGGTGGCCCAGTCCAGGCAAGGTTTCGTCCTTGGGCATGTACCAACTGTACATGAAGGCGTAGACTCCGTCGTACTCGACAGCGCGACCGTAGATCTGGCTGCCGAGACTTGACCCCGTGCAGCCGGAGCTTTGAGAACCGGTAGGCTTCAAACCGCCGCTGGTGTTGCCGTCCTCGTCGACGGCGGGGTACGGGTGGCAGCCATTGGCGATGTAGATCTGCGGCTTGAACTTGACGGCCACCTCCTGCAGTGTGGTGGTCGGTGTCGGCTGTGCGAAGGGCACGACGGCGTCGTGGTCGATGACAGCAGCCTTCGCACCAGCCATCGAGGCGATGGTGGTAGCGACAACCGCGCGGAGGTTCATGCTGGAGGTGGGGTGGGGGTATGCTGCGGCGCCGACGGAGATTTAGAAGTGAATTGCAGTGACCTTGCTATCTACGCTCACGAAGATGTCGATACGGCACCTGTTCACCAGCTAGTGGAGCGGAGCGGGCATCATGGGCAGCAGTCGTCGATTATCCCCGTAGATGAAGACCTGTTCGGCGATCCCAAGCGAGCAAATGTAACGGCTCCGACCGGATCACCTCATGTGCAGTGTCCGCTCAGACGATTGTTGCTGCTACGGTCGATCGGCTGGTCCGATGCTCCGAGCACGTGAGCTAACGCCAGCTTTACTCGAACGACCCCCAGGTCGAAGACGCTGGCGCCGCATCGCAAAGGCCTTCCTCGGCCTCAACTTCTCGGCGGATACGAGGGTGGCGCTGTGAATCCAAATGTCACACTTCGGCCTCCAAACAGACCAAGAACGACAAGAACGACAAGAACTCGATAGCGCCGGGCGCTGCGGGTAAATAGCACGACAAAAATGCGTATCCAAGTAGAATTAACGCGGTTACGGCGGAGGAAGGGAGCGGGTGCATGGCGCCCTGCTGGGGTGGACCACTGCTGGATGGAAGGGGGCTGACGCCCCTAATAGGTTTACTCCGGCTTGGCCGTCACGGGGCACGGGGTCGTCGCGGCGGGCGTCGAGTCGGGCTTCGACGTCGCCGGGCACGGAGTCGTGCTGGCAGGCGTCGACGTGGGGGCATCAGTCGTGTCGGGCTTCGAGGTCGCGGGACATGGCGTCGTGCTGGTCGGGGTCGTCGTCTCGGGGAGCGACGTCACTGGGCACGGGGTCGTAGTAGCAGGGGTCGAGGTGGGGGCCTCGGTCGTGTCTGGCTTCGACGTGGCAGGGCACGGGGTGGTGGTCGCCGGGGCGGTGGTGTCCGGGAGGGACGTCACCGGGCAAGGTGTCGTTGTCGGCGCCTCCGTCTCAGGTTTGGAAGTCACGGGGCACGGCGTCGCCGTCGTGTCCGGTTTCGAGGTCACTGGACACGGGGTCTCGGTAGTGTCGGGCTTCGACGTCACTGGGCACGGGGTCTCGGTCGTGTCGGGCTTCGACGTCACGGGGCACGGAGTCTCGGTAGTGTCGGGCAGAGACGTCACCGGGCACGGGGTGTCGGGCTTCGAAGTCACGGGGCACGGAGTCTCGCTCGTGTCCGGAAGCGAAGTTACTGGGCACGGAGTATCAGGCAAAGAGGTAACCGGGCACGGGGTGTCGGGCAGCGACGTCACTGGGCATGGAGTGTCCGGCAGTGAAGTCACCGGGCACGGGGTGTCGGGAAGCGACGTCACCGGGCACGGGGTGTCGGGGAGAGACGTCACCGGGCATGGGGTGCTGGAAGTACCGCAGCCAACGGACGGCAGCACGCAGCCCCACGTGTCTCCGTTGACGATGGCACACTCGGCGTCTTCGGGCGCCACGCAGGCGCTGCCGTTCCAGGACGGCAGGTAGTCGTGGCAGTCGGCGATGGCCACGTCGCCCTTGAGCGGGCACGCGGTGCCGGCGGGGATTCACCGGCGCCCGAGCACATGGCACCGCGCGACGCGGGCGAGTTGTAGGTGGCGTCGCGGCACAACGACACCGGCAGGTCTTCGAGGCCCGCGGCGGCCGACACGGCCACGGCGGCGCACACGAGCGCAGCGAACGTCTTCATTTGGGATCGGATACTTTTTCCTGTCGAGCCGCTGGGAGCTGCTGGAGAAAAAGTGGCGGCACCTGAAAATGCGCAGCGGAGCTTTGTCGATTACAACGGCAAAATCGAAAGTGGCGAGGTCTGCCGCGAAGGTATCCGCCCTCCAAGTCTGGCGCCGACTGCTCTGCTTCACGCGCGCAAACGGGGCGCGGTGGATCCCATCTGGTCGAGATGTCACTGCAGACAGCGGCCACGCCTTGGCTTTCGGTCTGGGCGTTTGTATGCCGCGGCTGCAAAGTGGCCGCTCCTGCTTTGAAACTGCGGGGGCTAGCCGAGGAAGCAGCCAACGCAAGCGATAGCGATCGCTCTGCGGCGGCGGAGGCGGCCGAGGAAACTGCACCGACCCTCGTGGCCTGTCGGCTCGAGGACGCCTGTCAGACGGCGGGGCCGAACAGCGGAGGCGGTTCGTCGTCCTCGACTTGGAGGCTCGCCACTGCAGGCCTTCCGATCTGGTCGCAGGTGCGCGCCATCGTTCGTCGACGGGGCTTGTTCCCGCCACCGTGCGTTGAAATGGCTGTCCAGTATGCTCTCTTGCAGCGGCGGGAACAGATCGACGACCTGCAACACCAGCACACGCCTTTTCATGGGGGCTCGACGACTGAGTCACCACAGACTTCGAGCAAGCAAGGCGGCGAGGGGCAGGCAGGCACGGCAGCAGACAACAAGTGTTCTCTTCGTTGGCCAACTCGTAGGACCAGCTAAAGGCGCCGCGGTTTACACGGCGTCGAAACGCAGGAAAGACGCGCTGGTCGTCGAGTGTTGCCTTCGCTGCTGAGAAGGGAGGGAGGCAAGTGCGTGACTCCCACATTGAAGCAATGGAAAACATCCAGCAGCAGCAGCAACTCTAGGCCGCGCTGTGTGAATAGTAGCCGTCTATTTAACAAGGGCGTCGATACTCGAGCCCTTGAAGTCGCTGCAGCGTTGGCGCCTACAACGCCAACGTACCGCTGACACTCGCCCGTGTCGGCGTTGCATCCGCTTTCTGTTATCGTGGCAACCGCGAGCAGACCAGCTCTCTGCGTGGTGGCGCTTGTGACTCCCATCCGTTTCACTTGGTATGGCAATCCGTTCTCGAGAAGCGCAGGCAGGACAAGCACATCGTAGCAGCAAGACCTCGAACAAACTCGACGTGAGCCGGGAGTGATCACGCTGTTTGATCCAAGAGTGGGATCCATTCTCTGTTCGTTCGCACGCCGAATATGATATGCCGCTATGGAGCTCACCGAATTGGCCAGGAAGTGTTTTGCCTCGGGTCGAGCCCTCACAGCTTGCTGTATTCGCAAAAGAAGCATCGCCTTGTAGCAGAGAGTTCTGCTAGTGTTTTTAGCGCAAGCACATGCATTTGTTTCCCGACGCCTTGTGTTCGACAGACCAGCCCGGGGCATGCAACGCCGGCATGCAACACTTTGGCAGCCGCCACGACATCCCCGCGGGCGGCTCGACGTGTGCAACGCCGGGAAAGTCTCGCTGCAGCTTCAAGCGTGTCAGCAACCCTCGTGACAGCTCCTCCTCGAGTCAGCCGTCTCCACGGCAACGTGCTGCGGTCGAACAGTGCGAGCGCCGTGCTCGGTCGATCGCTCCGGGCAGATCGCCGCTCCAGACAGATCGCTCACTCTTCAATTTGCCTGTGACCGACAAATCCGCACCAAGCCCCACGCCCTCCAACTCTACGATGAAGTCCTTCGTTGCCGTCGTTGCCGCCCTCGCCGCGCTTACATCTCAGGCCTCGGCCGACACCTGCTCCAGCGCCACGCTCTCGGCCCTGCTCACGGACAAGTACATCGACCAGTGCTCGTCGGACTCGGGCTATGTCTTCACGGCCGCCAGCATCCCGTCGCAGGAGATCATAGACAAGATGTGCGCCTCCACGGCCTGCAAGGGCCTGCTGGCCGACACCCAGGCCATGAACCTCGCCGAGTGCACGCTGCCGGTCGGCGACCACATCAACCTGCTCGCCGACCTGGTCGACTACGTGCCGGCTCACTGCCCCAGCACGGAGGCCCCCAGCACCGGCACGAGCGCTCCAAGCACTACCACTGCGCCGCCGACGACCACGACCGCGCCCTCGAGCACTACCGCTGCGCCATCGACCTCGACGACCGCGCCGTCCACCCCGGCATCGACCCCAGCCGCCACTAAGACAACTCCCACCGCTTGCTAAGCGGACTGCCCAAGTCGACTCGCTACCAGCTCGAGTACGTTTGCACCATTTTGAGCTCCGTCAGTGTCTCGAGCTTTCGCTATTAGAGTCGACGGCGTGCATGTTGTAGTCATTCGACAAGACTTTGCTGGCTAATTTCATTGACTATTCCTCCTTATCAGCACTTGAAAATGCTGGCAGATTTTTCTCGAGTAGGTGCTGTAGTCATCTTAGCAGATACCTTCGTGCGCTCGAACATCGCACCGGCCTGCCCGATTTCGATGGATTATTTGTCAAGTGGGTCGCCGACCGGATATGCTGGGAGGCGCGAGCCAACTTGTACGGCATCGACTTCAACGCCGTTCGGATTTTTCCCGACGTCGTACACTGCTCCTGCAGATCCCTGACATTGCAACGGCTCCGCTGCACGGTGCTCTCGACGGAGCCGGTCTTCAAGCGACAGATCTCGCCGTGACAAGAGGTGGCTGTCGTCCTAAAGCTCTCGGTGCCCAGCTCATTCCTCAATTTGCCTCAACCGCGACAAATCTACTCCCCAGCAACTACCCACCACTCCAAGATGAAGTCCTTCGCCGCCATCGCCGCCATTGCGTCCACCGTGTCCGCCGCCAGCAGCAGCGGATCCTACGCGGACTGCTCGTCGTCGGTGCTGTCGGCGCTGTTGACCGACCAGTACATTGACCAATGTTCTTCGGACTCGGGCTACGTGTTCACGGCCGCCACCATCCCCTCGCAGGATGTAATCGACCTTATGTGCGCGTCGTCGGCGTGCCAGAACCTGCTCGCGGACGCGCAGGCCATGGACCTGTCCGAGTGTGTCCTCCCTGTGGGCGACAACATCCTACTGCTCGCCGACCTGGTGGACTACGTGCCGGCTCGCTGCCCGTCGTCGTCCTCGGGATCGTCCACGAGCAGCACGTCGACGGCGACCACGGCCCCGGCCTCGACGTCCTCGGGCACCTCCACCTCGACGACGACGACAACCTCGGCCCCGTCGACCACTACGGCGGCGACGTCGTCCTCCACCTCGACGACCACCGCCACTACCACCACCACGGCTACCGCGTGCTAAGCGCGACGACGACTGAAGACCGAATCGCTCGGCCATCAACAGTCGCTGGGCTTATCAAACGCCGCCGCGAGAGATCACTTGTGTGTTTCCTTTTTCGACGTCCAGACTTCAGCTTACAAGCCATCTCTGCAGGAAAATAAATACTCCACAACATTTTCGATCATCTCTGTTTTTCATTGTCCCTAGTCGCCACGCCTACAAGATAAACAACAAGTTTTCCCCAAGGAGATGTCTTGCGTGTTTAGGAGCTAAACACAACTTGCTACACCTGTAGTACATTTCCTTGCACGGCCATGTTTGCTGGTCAAATGGCTAGTTTTCAGTTGCAGGTGATGAATGCCAGCCTCAAGCAAGCTGACACGTCCAAGTCATGTCAACACTCCAGCAGTAGTGCAACAACCTTCTCCAACATAGTCGCTGTTGCAGCTTGCTGATGGTCACAAGCACGTCGGGAAAGCCCACCACGTTGGACGAGTCGATCTTGAAGACCTATCAACGAGTTGCACTCCTTTCTGGTTCTGGGCCTTCGAACGCCGGAAACGGCTGGCTTTCAGCGTGGGATCGCAAAGCAACTCGCCTGACGGCTCTCTCTCTCGAGCGGCGCCACAGGATGCATTTCCGTCAGCAACAGGATGCATTCTCGTCACCTCAATCGAGTTCCTCTCTTTTCGAGGCTTTATCCCTCGATTCAGCCGCTCGTAGGCAACAGCTCTACCAAGCGACGGTCTCAGGAGCCCAAACCTTTACGAACGCCCTCTAGATCATCCCGAGTGGCCCTGCTCAGCCTTGGCGCACGGTCTTCGTTGGCACGACCTCGCTCGCTGAGATGCCCGCTTAGGACCAGACCGCCGATGCAACTCCAACTTCTGTTCGTGCGCACTGTTGAAGTGGGCTTCAACCAGATGGCGAGATGGGCCATCACCGATTTGCGATAACGTGGCGCCGATCTTGAAGGATCGAGCCGATCAAAGCAACTTGTCCCCAAGTTGCTTCCTTTCCCGGCCTCCTACTACGTTCGCCTGTAGCTTCCTCGCGCCCGACGGCAAGTTCTCGTCAAAAAGTCGTTCCAGACCAGGTTAGTGCCGTCTTGCAGTCGTCACTTGGCAATCTCCGAGTTGCTGCAACAACACCCCGCAGCGTTTCCCCCGTCGGTGATGAAGCTCCTGCTGATAGCGACGGTGGCGGTCGCCGCTGTCTCAGCCACATCGGCAGCGTCGTGTGCCATCGCCACGCTATCCAAAATCCTTCTGGACCCGTACATTGATCAGTGCGGCTCGGAATCGGGCTACGCATTCACGTCCGGCGTACAGCCCGACGCCGAGGAGGTCGCTGCTATGTGTGCATCCGACGCATGCCACAGCCTGCTGGTCGACGTGGAGGCTATGAACCTGACCGATTGCACGCTGCCTCTCGGCGACGGGATATACCTATTCGCCGATTTGATCGACTACGTGTCCGACCAATGTGACGCCGACACCCCGGCCCCAACGACAGCTGCACCGGAGCCAACAACAGCCACACCGACGGCCACACCTGCTGCAACAACGGCGGTGGCTTCGTGTACGTCTGTCCAACTCAAGTATTTGCTGACAAGTTCGTACGAAAGCCAGTGTGTCACCGACACGGGATATTCCTTCACCGCGCCGGACTCCCGACCGTCGCTCAAGTCGCAGCGATGTGTGCCTCGACTTCGTGCGTCAACTTGTTCGCCTACGTCGCGTCGATGGTGACCGCCGACTGTCGGATCCCAGTGGGCGGCAAGATCTTGCTGCTCGCAGACTTGGTAAACTACGTCTCCGACCAGTGTGAGGCAGATACCCCGGCTCCTACGACTGCTACACCAACGGAAGTGCCTACGCCCGAGCCGACCACGGCCACGCCCACTCCAGCGCCCACTACAGCGGTGGCGTCGTGCACTTCGACCCAGTTGAAGTACTTGCTCACAAACTCCTACAGAACCCAGTGCACCACTGACGCGAGCTACTCGTTCACGTCGCCGTACTCACCTACAGATGCGCAAGTAGAAGCCATGTGTGCTTCGACGTCGTGCGTTGATCTTTAGAGTACGTGGCTTCGATGGTCACTACCGACTGTCGAATTCCGGTTGGCGGTAAAATCCTGCTTCTTGAGGATTTAGTGGACTACGTGGCAGACCAGTGCAACACGTCGACCAAGTCTCCGAGCACACCGACGCCGGCCACGATGGCCCCGGCCACGACGACCCCAACCACGACGACCCCGGCCACGACGGCACCGGCGACGGAAGTGCCGTCGACACCGGCGACAACCACCGCGACCCCCGTGACGACGTGCAAGACCTCGGTGCTGTCGGCGCTACTGACAGACCAGTACATCGACCAGTGTGCGACCGATTCCGGCTACTCGTTCACGTCCGGGGTGCAACCCGACGCGGAAGAAGTCGCGGGCATGTGTGCATCGACGGCGTGCGCCAACTTGCTGGCCGACGTCGAGGCGATGGGTCTGTCGGAGTGCATTTTGCCCATCGGCAACAAGATCTACCTGTTCGCGGACCTGGTGGACTACGTGGCAGACCAGTGCAACACGTCGACCAAGTCTCCGAGCACACCGACGCCGGCCACGATGGCCCCGGCCACGACGACCCCAACCACGACGACCCCGGCCACGACGGCACCGGCGACGGAAGTGCCGTCGACACCGGCGACAACCACCGCGACTCCTAGCGTGACACCAGCGTCATCTGTGACTTCATTGCCTGGAACACTGGCTCCAAGTACGACTTCGCCAACTCCTAGTACGCAGTATCCATCCACGACTTCCCCTTCCACCGAGCCGCCATCGACCAACGCCCCAACAACCACCTCACCGTCGCCGTCTACAACCACTCCATCCACGGAGACTCCAGAACCCACCGCACCAGCACAAAACTACTGCTAGCTCCAAGACCAAGAGTTGGCATTGTTACATTGCAAAAATTGTTCTCCTCAATATTAGTTGTGGCGACCTCGTCCAATATTGCCAGGGTCGTAATGGCAGCTACCAACTTCTACTCCTAGCTAATCGTACTCTTCAGCCTCTACTTTACTATCTTCTCATGCTTCCCTCTCTGCCTACTTAATCCTCAAGGAGAGGATTGACTCGAGCGTCTTCGCACTCCTTCGCCTCCGCATATATAATCCTCCAAGCATGCACTTCACTGCCGAGAACAGTCGTTCCACCTCGACGGAGGTAGCAGGAGGCCAAGACAAATCGATGTACTTCGAGCGGTCTTCCTCTCAGGCCTTGGATCTCTCTTCGATAGACGCTTTGACTTCCCCAGGTGATCTGCGGCGTCTGATGGTGGGCACGACTGATGCCTGGATTCGCCAAACACCACTCGGACTTGTAGGCGTTGGTGTACGAACACTGGAAGCATTGGTTCTCTTCTTCTTTGAAGTGCCTGGGCAGGTCGATTTAGATTTTCTGTGTTTGCGCTTGGTGCTGGGCTCTGCGGAGACACAAGCGCTACCAGAATTAATCGATTCCTCTTCTGTGGAGCGCAAAAGCCGATGGATAGCGCTGGTTTCTTCTGGTGGCTTATGCAAACGCCGAGCTGATCGCCATCGTTGGTAGAACAGGCTTGAGCGGAGTGATTCGAGACGAGATTGCCTACGGTAGTAGCGTGGTTGGCGGAGGGGTTCGATGCGGGGCTGTCGTGGGGATTCAAAAGTGTGAGCTGGAGCGCGCTGTCGTCTAGCAAAAACCTCGCTCGTGCTCTCCCACTTCCTCGTACCTCGAGACCGCAGACGTGGTTATTTATGCCTCTGCCAACTCGTCGAGCAAGACCGCACAGACACTTCAACGAGAAGATACACAATTAGATCGATGCATTGCAATTGTTTTCCCAAGAAATTGACATTGTTCCAATATTGATTGTGTTGAGCGTCTCGAAAACAATCCATACACAATGGATATTGTCCGATGCCTGCTCTGCAAGGATGACCGCCCGATCCCGATCCACGTTTCGACGTGGTACGGGTTGCCGCTTGAGGGTTCAGGGTTTCAACAGTGGCGGCGATTTGGGTGACACTTAACACGGCGAGAAGAACGAACGTCACGCAATTCACGAGCTGCATCTTGTTCTTCTTAGTCTTGGATTCTTGGGTTTTGGCTTATTTCTACCGTTTCCAAATGGAAAATGAAACGTGACAGCAATGTCGGGAAAAATAAGTGAAGAACTAGTTCTCGCGTTGATAAGTAGACATCGTCATGATGACGGGGCAACAAGGCATGAACATCGCTGGCCGGGTCAATTATCAGCTTATGGTATCGTGAATACCCTCGTGCTCGATATGGTGGAAAAGTTGATAGCGCACAAAGGTAACAATTCGAATTGTGAACTCTCCTCATGTTTGGTAATGTTGAACAGCTGAAGCAACTGAACTCGATCATGCTTGATCACAGGGATTCTTCGAAAAAGGAATCGGATCCGATTTACGCTGTTGCAAAAGCCGAACCACTCGGCTCTGGAGTGGGGTCTCGTTTTCAGTCGTTGCGATGACTTGGGCCGTACTCAGCACGGCAAAAATGGCCATCGTCAGAAACTTGGTGAGGTGCATCTTGTTGTCCCTTGAGCTGCTGGTTGGGCCGAGGCTGATAGGGCGGCTCCAATTGCAAAATGACGGTCTGTCCAGGGCTTCGCATCATCCCATGATGCTTTGATACCCCATTAGATACAGGTAGCACAGCGTGTGTATCAACTGGATGTTGATGCGGCCAACGAACCTGCATCAACATCGATGATACTGACGTGCTTCGAGATGATACTCTCCAAACACAATATCAAGTACAGTAGACCCAAAAGCAACCGTGCTCTCACCTCTACTTGTTTTCTTTTCAGACAGACTCAGGGCTTCGCATCAGCGGAGATACAAGCTGTATCAGTGATACTGATACAAAGGCCACAATCGCATCACGAGAGTGAGTTTGATGTTTGAACGCATGTATCAATAGCTAGCTATCTTGCTGACTTTGCAGTAGTCTTTTGTACCTTTGCCCGTTTGATTTCATAAGACAAAGCACTTCTGCATGTTTGTCGTCAAGGCATGTGCGAAAATCGTTGATAATGTATCCGCTTAGACTGAAGAATGGCTCTTGTGTTGCAGTAGACATCGGTTTGCAGAGATACACTGTTCCAAGGACAGCAACCGAGGGAAGTCTCTCTTTCCATGATCGCGGAATCATTTCAAGACGTCGGTAGTTCTGTAGAGTTCAAATAGGCTGTACTCGCCGTCGTTCGACTGGCATATCTACAAGACCATCTCCACCGGCGGAACTTGACGTATCAACGTCGCCATCACAACGATCGTGGCCCACAGCTTTCTCGCTCATATCGTGCACAAGGACTACTTGATGGGGTGTTTCGTTAGGGACTTCACGTTGCAGCGTAAATTCAGTCGCCAAGAAACTTCTTAGGTACGAGTAGTAGTACTTGATATTGTATTTGGAGAGTATCGTCTCGAAGCACGTTAGTATCATCGATGTTGATGCAGGTTCGTTGGCCACATCAACATCCAGTTGATACACACGCTGTGCTACCTGTATCTGATGGGGTATCAAACATCATGGGATGATGCGAAGCCCTGGTCGAGATCATGAACTACGGTGCACCGCGTCAACACGCTTGACCTTACACGTTTCCAACAATCGCTCACGAGTGGGGAAATGGATCATATTTTCCTCGTGGGTGAGGAGTGGAGACTTGTGCGCTACAAAGGAGCTTTCGAAATGCAAGCCTATTTCTCAATCGTTTCACAACCACCCAACATAGTTTTTAAAGCAAAATAAAGACAGCGACACATTTCAACCGCCTCGTATGCTTTCGTTGGCACTTGCAACCTCTGTGCTGAAGTGAGAACAATTCAATATCTTTTCTCGTAAGTCCACATCCAGTCGTTGTAGTTTTGGATAAAGTTGACTTCAACGGTTGACGCGGCAAAAATGTTGATGCCTTCCATCGACGATCTAATATATTGCGATTATTGTTTGGGTGAGATGATGAAGTCGCAAAGCGTGCACAGGCAAACGAGACCCCACCAATTCTCTGGATGGTGTTGCTTGTCCGATCGCAATTTTTGCGTTGCTTGCAAGTACTGCACCACTCACTTTTCAATCTTCTCTCCGACCAACACACCAACAAGCTTCGCTTCGAGACCAACCGATCATGCGTCTGAACCTCGTCATCGCTGTTGCAGCTACTGTTGCTGTATCCTGCCCAGTTGTCTCGGCTGCGGGGCCACACTTGGTGGCGGAGTTCCCAACATACCCGACCTATCATGGTCGTGAAAGATCACTCCGCAGTGGCAACGATCAGGACGACGACGAAGAGAGAGCTCTCGATCCTGAGGCGCTGGCGAAGGAGTACGGAGCCTACATGAAGGATTGGGATGGCAACAAGCAAACTGCTGACGAGGTCTACAAGGACCTGGGTGTCCAGTACTACGTCAACAAGTATCATTGGGACTGACAGTCGGAAAAACATCTCGGTTCTTCCCAAATCTAAAATCCCAAGACTGGGACAAATTGTTGCGGCCTGATAGATGCGTGCAACCACACCCCATGAAAGTGCTTGGCTGTCCGCAACGACAGATCCATACTACGTTACAACAGATACTCGCCCTCCGCCAGTTTCTTGTTCCTGTTGTCCACAATGTGATGCTGAGAATGTTCTTTGGAGACCTCATTGTCGGATCAAGGCTGTTCTTCCTCAAGTCGTTAAATCCTACGATTCAACAGTGTGTGAGACGATCATGTGCTGCGATAGAAACAGTAGAGCACTGTTTCTTCTCGTGCCCAGCTCTGACGCAAATGTGGACCCCATTGTGGTCCCCATGGCATAAGGCTTTCGCGACGGAGTTGGATTGGCGATTGCTAATTTTTCCTAAACCACGAGACCTGAATAGGGAGTGGAGGCAGAACCAAAAGGTGGTCCTGCTACTGTGGCGAGTCCACACTGCGATCGCGTTCCATGCTACGTGGAGATTGAGAAACGACATACTATTCCGTGAAACTACAGCTGAAATACCAAGCGTCCAAAATGTGATGTCCTCTTTTCGACGACACTGTCTGTTCATCAATCACCATTCAGCGGAGCTTGGGATTGACGATAAAATTGTAACCTCTGTTCTGGAGAAGTTAGGCTTTGACCCACCTGCGCCGCGAAACACACTACCAGCAAGTCACGTTTGGATTCCACGAAACTAAGCAGCAGAACGACTAAGTAGCATACGATCGTAGCTAGAAAAACGGTTTATCCGACTGGTTAATCAACTTAAATTTCTTTTTACGTCAACAAGTACAGGCATCTTCCCGAGAACAAAGAGTAGTACAAGAAGTGGAAGGCGTACGAGTGGTACCTGGAGCACTGTAGTGTCTGCAGGTGATTGAAGACACGCAGGGGAGTCGGCGGAGCTCCCAGGAAGATGGCCGAAGTCTATTTGGTAAATTGACAAGTGATCTACTCTCTGCTGGAGCCCGGCTTGGGGTCCAGTTGTGCTTGGTTGGCTGGCGCTCCAGTCAACACGGTTGTCGTTATCATCAACACGGCTGTCGTGAGTGTCAACACGTTTGGCGTTATTGCAGTGAACCTAGGACTCATTATGCACGAGACCAGTAGCTTGGCAGCGCTGCCGCTAGCTTGGCATGGCTGGGTACGCCTCGCACTTCAAGCACAAGGATGACTGAGTGGTGTTTGACGCAATGAGATGTCTTAACGGCTAGTATGCGGGCTTTGTTCAGCAAACGTGGTAACCTGAATAAACCTCACCTTCAACAATAACGCTAGTGGGCACCCATGAACTTCAGCATGACTTAGGTCAATTTTTCGTACAGCACACCATTCGAGGCTGATTCACGAGCGGAAAAATTTCTTGCCAGCGAAAGAGGAAAAACGAGATACGAATTTCGAGGAGTTGGAATGTTCGACACAACACACATCGAGAGAAACTATATCAAGGGTTCAACACCAAAGACAATGCCATCTTGGGGAAACTATTGCCAAGAGGGATTCTACATCTATAGCAAAAAAATAAACACGAAATAGACCCCCCAAAAAAGCACATTAGCGACCCCCTCCCCCAATTTTATACTCGAAGAAATGTCGGAGCGCAAGCGTCGTCGAGTGGCGGAAGACGCCCGTCGTCTGGAGCTATGCGCGGACGATCTGCGCGAGTTGGGCGCCTCCATCGCGTCCTGCACGTTTCCCCTGCCTTCCACCAACACGCTCGTGTCTCTCAAGTCCCAAACAGACGCGCAGAAGCCTCAAAATCTACTCCAAAAATGCGTCCAAGTCGCTCTACTCGGTGGTGTCTTCCTCGGCCTACGCAGCGAAATACAGCGTGCTGAATCCTCAGGAAACATGGCAAGACGCTCTGACGCGACTGGCGAGGGAGATGGATGCGAAACAAGGCGGCAAGGAGGCCCAAGAGCGGCTGGAACGGCTCAAGCGGCGGTTCGAGTCGCTCTCGGCCTCTGTGAAGCTCTTCCAGGACAAAGTGAAGGCCACGGGGACGAGGTGGCCGTGCAGGACCGTGTAGAGAGCCAGCTGGCCCAGGAGGAGACGGCGTGGGAGCAGCAAATGCAGACGAGAGAGCAGAAAGTGGCCGAGAGGGAGGTGGAGCTGCAGGCTCTGCAGGAGGAAAACGGAGCTCCCAGTGAGCAAGAAGAGGAGGAGGAGGAGGAAGAAGAAGAAGTAGGAGAGCTGCAGGAAGCTCTGGCCTTACGACAGGAAGAGAAGAGAGACATTGAAGCAGCTATAGACTCCTTAGAAAGGAAGAAGAAGAGGAAGTCTATGGCTCTAGAGAAGCCTCAACAAGTAGACGTAGAGGCCGATGCAGCTGTCGCTGCGAGAGAGCAAGTACTAAGGGAGCTGAAAGAGGAGAAGGAGGCTCTTCAGAGAGAGATCATTGCTGCTGAAGAGCAGGAAGAGAAGCAGGAGGAGAACGCCAGAGACCTGCCAGCCTTGAAAGACGAGCTGGCAGACGCCAAAGTGGAGAGAGCCAAAGTGCAGGCCAAAGTGGACTCGCTGAGACTGGAGCTGGCCAGACGCAAGCGCAAGATGCGGCACATGGTCGACGTGCAGCTGCTGACGGCGAGAGACACGAGTCCGCCGACGCTGCGAGAGGAAGCGGTGCTACTTCATTTGTTGTACGAACACGAAGGGGAGATGGGAGTGAACGAGCTGAAGCAGGAGGCCAGTACAGTGCTGCAGGAGCACGGCAAACCCAACGGCAACGGAGTGGTGATCCGTGCGCTGTATTCTTTGGTGGCAAACGGAGTCGTCCAAATCGATCGATCCTATGGCAACGGACTCGTCACGTCGCTGCTGGTCTGAGTGTCGTCGTTATAACTGCGCCAACAGAAGTGGCTTTAATGTGTTTCTCACGTGTATTTCGTCGAGGGAGTCGCTGTTAGGATAGACTTTGCCATGAATTCTGGCAACAGGTGAAGATCTGCGGCGACGCGAACGATGGCGTACACCAACACAAAATGGTAGTTGATACCAAATGCTACAAGTCGTTGATCAAGCACGTGGGTATCTTTCTTTTACAGGGAAAAGTCAACTGACGGTCATCAAGAATGTCGTACAGTTTGTAGTGCATTCTACGCGCGTCATCGGTGATGACTACGCACATAGGCATACGATTTGCTTACTACGACTTCGGGCCTGGCAGTGGCTGGTCTTTCATCACCACAACCAAATCCTCACTCCACGAAACACAACGAGCAACTGCACAAAATGCTGCCGACCATTTGCCAAGCAAACTCCTTCGCAGACCTTGACCCAGAGCGGCATTTGTCCGACAGGAGCCGAAGTCCTCCCATGTGTTTCTCTCAACGCAAGCGTCGATTTGTTGGAGGGTGTGATGGAAATGCTTCTCTAAGGAACGAAGAGAACTACGCGGCGCTATCCGTTGTGCCTACGAGGGATGAAATCCTGAGAGAGTGTCGACGTGCCAACCAAGCGAGATACAGGAAGAAACAGCACAACTTGAAGGTGAACCTCGAAAGCGACATCCACAAGCTGAAACAATACGTCCAAAGACTCGAGCTGCAATGCGAAGTGGTTCTTCCAGATGCTGCTTCGCACGGCCGAGGCGCAGACCTCGCGTGGCATGAGGCGGGGAGCCTCGCACCACGACGCCAAGTCCGCTCGCCCCACGTACGCGGGGGCCTCCACGCCCCGCTCTCAACGCAGCCGACGATATGGACGATCGCACTGGAATACGTCCAGCTCTTCCGTCGCGGTCTCCGAGATGCGTCAACTCTATTGAACAGGCATCAGATCTTCCTGGACTCGACGATGGACCCGGAAGTTGCTCACAATGTGGGCTTTGGAGTTGCGTCTCTGATGGAGAGCTGGAGATTGTTCTCTCGTTGCTTTGAAGACGCAGAGATCAGTTTGAAGCAGTTGGAGAAACGTGGGGACTCGTTGGTCGCGAAGATCACGACGACACTCATGATCACGGAAAATACACTGCGAATTGCGTTCCCTCACCTGCGCAACAATACGTTTGGAGAGAAGTCGCCGCTGGCGGCCAAGCTGCTGAACCAACGTGTGATCGTTCCTGGCTCGATCCATTTCGTATGGGATGCTGGAATCTGTCGTGTTGTTAGTGTCTTGAGTCGGTCGGATTTTCTGACGTCGATTTTGCAATTACTGGGCAACCTGGAGGCTGTTTACTATGCGTTTGCTGGTGCTCTAGTTCGACCGGATATGTCCATCACAACGACTATATAATAAAGCACTAGAATGCAACAATAGGTCACAACATTGTGTCTTCACGAATTGCTGTGTATATTTTTTCTTGTCGTGAAGCGTCAGTGTAGTCTTCAAACCCGTCCAACTTGTGACAGCGCAGAAGTCGATTGTAGTTTCCAGCAAGAGCACGTTCGCCATCTTGGAAATGCCTATCGATTCGATCGCCGTGGCCAAGCAAATTGCATTTGTAATAGCAAATATGGCCAAACGAATTAAGCTGGCTGTTAACGAGACTTCGAGCGTACAATTCACAGCCACTCAGGAACCGTTGAGCTACTCTTGTGGTCCCATTTGCTTTGCGTTGATACATTGTATGCATGATTACCAGAACGAAGAAGAATCCTTTTGGCAGAAAGCTGTCACCGATATTTTGATGCCACTGCTGATCTTGAAAACTACTAGTACTGGTGTCAACCAAAGGTTCTGGCCATGCCTTGCCCGTCGTGTTCGCGTTGTCGCCAAACTGGCAGATCCCATGCTGTCTTCGTAAGTAGTATAATCTGTTTTGATTGCCATCGGTTTGCCATCCGTATGAGACTGCCCAAAGCGACGATCGCAAGATATTTCCTGTTACTGTCGTCAATGCAAGTTCTCCGCTTTTCTTACCCTTGAATTCGGTGTAATCATCGGACAAGCTGTTCCTACCAGCTTGGAATAATCCCATTTGATGACCACACACTCGACTTGCGCTCGCATTCGCTGTCGGTCACTCATAAAAAGAAGTTCTCGAGATCAAGTCGACAAGTTTTCCTCTCGTCCACCCAAAATGTTTCACTGGACGGACCCTTGTGCTGGTGTCGGCAGTTCAGACGGAGCGATGTTGTTCCCCTCCAAGATAAAACGTGGTCGTCACAAGTTCGTCTCCCATCGCCAACATGCACTCGTCACTCAACCCGAGCCAGATGCAACTCAAGTAAACTCAAGCACCGCCTCAAACGACCGTCAACTCCGGTCTGGCCAAAAGTCAACGAGAACCGACATCCAACGAGAGAATCGTCGCGTTAACCAGGCGAGGTACAGGAAGAAGCAGCGCCACATGATGGAAAACCTCAACGGGGACACTCAGCAGTTAAAGGAGGACATCCAACGCCTCGAGCTGCAGCGACAACTGGTCTTAGCAGACACTCGCAATCGACCGACGGTGTGGACCATCGCAGTTGAGTACATCCATCTCTTTCGTCACGGTCTCCGAAACTCGTCGCCTTGTTTTCCAACGACCATCTCCACGAACCAACCGAGTGCCTATCGCATCTTTTGGCCATGTCGATGGACCCGGAAGTCGCGCACAACACTGGTTTCGGCATTGAGTCTTTGATAGAGAGCTGGGGATTGTTTTCGGTCTGCTTCGAAGATGTCGAGATCCAACTGGAGCAGTTGAAAAAGGGCCCTGGAGACTCGTTAATCGCCAGCACAACTACATCTGTCACGATCACGGAAAATACGCTGCGGTTCGCCTTCCCACACCTGTGCAACGAGACTCTAGCGACTAAACTGCTGAACGCAAGCATCATTGTTCACGGTTCGATCCACTTCATGTGGGATCCTGCAATTGGCCGTGTGGTTCAAGTCATGAGTCGATCCGATCTGCTGACGCCGATATTGGAGCTGCTTGGCAACGTGGAGTACGTGAATCGTGTGTTCACGAACGCACACGCCCAGCCAGATATGAGTGTCCTAGGGAGTATCTGAGATCCAAATAAGCCGTGAAGCAATACTGCTAGTATTAACCAACTCTCCTTATTTGCTGCTAGTAGCACGAGTCAGCGTCGACTGCCGCTTGTGCATCATCTTAGTCACTTCCTCGAGGAGTTGAGCGCGATCTTCAGGTTTGCTGAGACGGATGGCAAACGCCGAGAACTGCGGGCAGTGCGTGCCGAACGCGACCTCGGGCACTTTACTGCGGCACATGAGCACGAAGAGGAGCAGGAACCAAATGCCGAGGTACGAGCCACCAAGACTGTAGTAGAACGTGGTGAGCCCGGTGTCGCAGTAGTCATAGCTGTTGTAGTCACAGCTGTAAGTGAGGCCCAGAACAATGAGCACAATTCCGCTGATGGGCAGGCCGAAGAGGAACAGGTAGGTGATCATTTGCAGCAGCAAACTCTGCTTGGCGAGCGCGTATTGACCGACCGAGATATCGCACACGTCCTTTAGGAACACTTGACGGAGCAGTGGTGGTGCCGTAAAGCAAAAGTACTCGCGGCGTGACTCGTAGTAGTTGAGACGGTGGGTCGTGAGCTGGATGCGCCGAATTCTTCCCTCTCGGCACCAAGTGGAGCACGACGGCGTCTCGGTGAACTCAGAGATGATTTTCTCGTTGTCCAGCAGTCGAGTGTTGAGTAAAGTTTCCCCGTTGCTGATATTCACGGGAACTTGGTTCGCGCTGGTCATTCTGCTGATGAGGTGGTGGATGGAGTGGCGTGTCGAAAGCAAATTTGGGAATGGCTTGCCAGCAGCACAGCACTAAGCACTAATTAATTAAAGCTGGATAAGACCATGGAGCTGATCCTGCCATGTTGATCCCGATCAAAGCTATTTACGCTCGCTTGTTTGCAGTTAATAGTCTTCAATTTAGCGCTGTGATCGCGGACGCAATAACTGCGGTGGTTGGGATGACAGTGTTTTCTGCTTGTATGACGACTTGTTGGTCGCATTCGTCTCTCCATGTTCCAGTTCGTGAGCCAATCTCGTGGAGTCTTGACCCAGTGATAGCTTTCCGAAAAATATTTTTTTACAAAAGGGCCACCAAGTGGTTTCAAAGCTTAACAAAACACTCCTCCAACACCGGTTGATGTGGTTTCTTGCAGGGGACCAACACCCACCAAGACGATGTTATGATGGCTGGACGCGAATCCAAGCAAAGTTAAAAGGATGCTTCATGTCAGTTCACTCTCCATCTTTCTTGGCCCAGCAGCACCCTCCGCCTTTATTTCTCGGCATCATGACCAGCACAAACGACGTCCCCGACGCCGCCGAGGAAACGTTACTCAAGACTTGCCTGCTGGACAACGAGAAAATCGTCACCAAGTGTACCGAGAAGACGACCGCAGAGAAAATTCGTTGACTCCAGCTCACGACCCACCGCATCAACTACTCCGAGACCAACCGCGAGAACGGATGCTTAACCGCGACGCCCACGCTTCGCCAAGTCTTCCTCGAGGATATTTGCAATATTTGTGTCGCCCCCGATCAAGAAAGCGAGTTCGAAAAAGTCTGGAACAGCCTCTCGTCTTTGGACTCCCAGTCGCTACTGTTGTGGTCTTTACTCTAGGTGCAATGGAGACGGATTGCAGCTCCCAGACTCATTTTGACATCGTTGGCGCGGGCTTGCTGGGTAGTTGGTGCCGCGTCCTGTTCACGATCATGTGTCGCCAACAAGTTCCCGAGATCATCTGCGGGACACGCTGCCCTCAGCTCACGCCGTTTGGTTATCTGCTTGGTCAAACCAGAAGATCATACGCAGCTAGTTGAAGAGGTGACTGTGTATGTTCCTGAGAAGGAAGGCATTGAACGCCTAACCATCCGGTTCGACAAAGCCAAAGAAAAGCTGCCAGAGTTTTAGGCCAGCCAGCGAGAGCCACTCATCCTCGCTGGCAGAGTTTCTCTGCGCAGTCGGTTCATTTCGGTTCGAGCGTCGCCGCCAGCAAGCCTCGCTTCAACAGCTCGACTCGGCTCTACGCTTGGCACGCTCGACGAATTTCAAGAGCTGGCTGCATCCCAAGGCGGAGGTCCGACTGAAGCATGCCCACATACGAGAGCACCATGTCCACGGCGAACGACGCCCACTGGCACATCTCGGCCATGTGAGACCGCTCCATGGTCTGTCGGACGCTGCTCTGGGTTACTGCCCTCGACCTACTCCCGCCGGGACACTCGGTTTTCATTTTGGGGGCTCCTCGCTTACCCGACGAGAGCAGTCCCCGCCAGCAGCCACATCACGTCAAGTCGGGTTCATCGGGCTGGTCGAGTCTAAGGCTTATGTCTACACGGTGGTCCAAGGCTCAACGGTCATGGTACTCGTCACGCTGCTGGTAGGAGCTCAAGTCACTTTCTCCACGGATTCGCCCGACACCACGTCCGCGAATTGCCTCCGATAGGCTGCGCCTACCCCGAGTGTAGCGTACGTGCCGAGACCACGACACCCGAGTTTCGCCTGCCAGTCCGAGCAACGACGAAGGCCCTTGCACCACGACCACGGATTGTCAGAAAGACTAAGCCTCACGATTCCCACGGATACGCGACCAGCACCATCATCAGCACGACCAACACCGGACGAACGCCGCAATAAGTGCATGCACGTTCCCTGCAAGACTAACACATTGAGGGCATCGGTTCATTTCGGCAACGGGCCAATACTTTGGGGGCAGCCATTCAGCACCTTGCCTTACACGCAAGGAACCTCATGGCTTTGGCCCGTAACCGAAATGAACCTATTTGCCCCCAATGCCTGTATTGATGAAGGAAAGGCCACAATGAGAAAGAAGCAGAAGGGATCGAGTACTAGTACGACCCCCCAGTCAAGTGGCCTTGCAAAGTCTGTCAGCGGTTCACGCCGCAATTAGTTAGCCATTTCTTCGTATCAAATAATCATTGCTTCCGACGACTCGGTCTTTGATAGTAACAGAAGCGAAATGCCCTAGAATGTAAGTTCTCCACCATATCGGACCACTCCAACGAGGTAGATCGACTACTTTATTCCCACAGCGAGAAACTGCGTTGCAGCTGTCCTGGAAATCTAAGTAATGCTGGGCCCATTTGTCGTGACTGCTAATAGTGCTGTGGCCGTCATTGTTTCTCGATGGACTGTCGATTTTTGTCATTTGCCGTATAGATAATAATTTTGCCGCCCTGCACATCTCAAGAATCTTCGTATTACGACACATTCACGACTCGTAAGCCTTCCCAGTAATCTCTACTGTTTCTGTTTGCCAGAGCGATCGGCGCGCAGTTGTTGATATTGGTCACACTCGTCAATTGACAGCAACGTTGGCGGACGGCAACGCTTTCGGTGTTACATATTGACTTTAGCGCAAGCATGATGCTTACTACCGTTCCAGACGCAGTCGTTGGGTATCCACAAGAAAATCTGTCGCCACACACGATCACGCGTAGGGAATGAGACGCCCTACGAAGAGAAACAAGACTGTGCGCGCGCAAAAGGCAACAATTACAGACATGGAGCGAGAGCGTCGTCGTGTGAAACAAGCCCGCTACAGAAAGAAACAATACGCCATGATGAAGTCCCTGGACGAAGGAACCCAAAGCCTGAAGGAAGAGATCCAGAGACTCGAGGTGCAGCGTGAGAACGTATGCGCAGACACTCGCTCGAGACCAACCGCCTGGACCATCGCTGCTGACTATATCAATCTGTTTCGTCGCGGCATCGCGAGCATGTCGACAACGCAGTCGCGTGTGCTCACAAGACCGCTTCCCAGTCCCCACCAAATCTTCTTGGAAGCGTCAATGTGCCCGGAGGTGGCCCACAACGCTGGCTATGGCACCAGAGCATTACTGGAGAGCTGGCACCAGTTTTCCCTCTGCTTCGACGCCGTGGAGATTACGCTCGACCAATTAAGAAAGGGCCCCGGAGGCTCGTTGATTGCAGCCACTACCACAACGATCATCGTAACGGAAAATACTCTGCTCTATGCGTTTCCGCACTTGTGGACGTGGCCATATCTGGCTGCCAAATTTCTGCATCAGCAGCTCGTCGTCTACGGCTGCATCCGCTTCGAGTGGGACGAGACCAACTGCCGAGTGGTGAGCGTCTTGAGTCGCAGCGACTTGATGACGCCGATGCTCGAGCTGCTGGGCAACTTGGACGACGTCAATCGCGTGTTCCTCAACGCCAACGTCCGCCTGGATCTAACCCTGCGGCACTTGTTGAAGTAGACTCCACTTCATATCTCCACTTCATAGCGCCACTTGCGTCGTTTTGAACAGCCGCAGAGCCTCGATCTTGCTTCATTCCACCACCCGCCGACTGTAGAACGCCCCAGCGGTTCTTCGCCATGTCGGACGCCGCCACCAAGAAGCTCTCGGAGGAAATCGCGCGACTGGAGCTGGACCTCAAGACGCTCGAGGCCTCGTGCACCACGTCGGAAGCTGCCAAAAAGTGAGCGGCACCATCGGAATTGTTGAACAATGAATAGACTGACACATCCTTTTACCTTTTGCAGGATCGCAGAGTACTGCCAGAACACGGCCGACCCGTTTCTAGGAGAGAACGAGGGCGGTCCCAACCCGTGGCAACAGAGCGGCCAAGGAGGCGGCGGCTGCAGCATCCTCTAGGCTTAAAGTTCCCCAGCTACATGACACACAATACCCAACTCCATTCATTCCTTGCAAACTGGCAGTCTCTATTATATACTCCATCTACTTACCCGCCGACTTCTTGCCGGTGGGCTTCGCTCCCTTCTTGTCGGCGTTCAGGAACGCCTCGCCCTTCTTGCCTTCGAAACCAGCGCGCTAATCATACAAACCCACAATCGTCAGGCCATAGCTGCTCTCATACTCCACTCTACGTTGCACTCACCGGTCCCTTGCGTCCCTTCTTCTCTGCAGGTTTGGCAGGCTCCTTCCGACCCAAACTGTTGGCCAACTTCTTCTTCTGTCGCTCCTTCTTGGCCACTTCCAGTTTGGACGTGCGCTCCTTCCACTCCTTGGAGCTCTTGGCCTTGGCCTTCTCCTTCTTCTTGAGCTTGGCTCGCAGCAGTTTGGGGTCGTCCAGCACGTTCTCGCCTGCCGCCTGCTTGAGCGCCGTGTCCCATCCCTTCTGCTTGGCCTTCTCCTTGCCTTTCTCGGTCTTTTTGAGTTCCTCCAGTCTCTGCGCATTCTTCTCGGCCTTCTTCAGCAGGTTCTGGATGCCACGCACGCCCTGTCCGTTGCGGGTTTTGGGCTGTTTGTCCTTGGGCTCTGCGTCTTCCAGCAGCAGACTACCGTAGGAAATGGAGGTCGCTTCGACGGCCGCCTCGGGCGTCTTAGCGGCCTCCTTTTGGGCCTGTTGCTCGGCCTGTTCCTGCTCTCTCTTGTCGGCCTTTGCCTTACTCCTATTCGCTGCCGTCTTACGCTTCTTCAGCGCTCGCTGCTCGGCTGCTACTTGAGCTCTAGAGGGTCTTTTCTTGCCCGTCTTCTCCTCCGCTTTACGCTGCTCCCTCATGGCCTGGATTTTGACTGCCAGACGGGCTCGAAGGCCGTCCAGCCCGCCTTCTTCCTTGGACACACTGGGCTTCACTGGTTTGACTTGAGTCTCTTGCTGCTGCTGCTTCTCCTGCTCCGCTGTGGCCTGCTGCAGCTGCTCGTTGGACTGCTGGGTCTTTGGAGAGAACTTGGCGCGCTTCAGAGCCTTCTTGCTGGATTCCTGCACCTTGGAAGCTTGCACATTCTGCAGCGTATACGTGAGATTCATGTTAAGTGTATACAGCAATAGTACTAAGCTAGTACGACCAACCTTGTGGTATTTCTTGGGCGCCGACTTCTTCCAGTTGCTCTCGGCGTCTGTGGGGAAGTAGAAGGCCGCCGGGATCAGCTCCATCGTGGCGCAGAAGAATCGGTCGTGGCCCAGCAGCGTCTGCATGTTCTCGTCTTCTGTGGCGTCCGTGGGCGGCGTCGAGAGCAGCCTCCATCCCAGCAACATGGTGGCAATTGTGCGAATGTTTGACTGGCGGCCAACCATTATGATCTGGTCCTGTTTCAAATTATGGTTTGGCTCATATATAATAGCAAAAACGACGACACTACAACTTTCAAACGACTATGGGGTCTTCCGCGTGCTGTGGGCCTGGATGACCTTCACGACCGTCTCCTGCGCCGTGTTCGTACGTTCCGGCATGTCGAGTATATCCTTGTATACGCACTCACCACCATCTTGTGTCCGATAGGGTGTATACATGGCCTATGTGGGGCGACAGATCTACGGCATCATGTACCCGCAGTTCTCGACGGGCGACCACGTCAACACGCTGGACCCACTGTGGGGGAAGGCCAGCCCTTGGATGTGGCCTGCTACCTGTCCACTAGACAGGACTGGGACGTATACAACGACTTTGGGAGCGGCTCGGTACACGTCGGGGAGTTCAAAAGTTTGACGTTGGACTGGGCCGACTCGAACTTCCGACATTTGGACGTCAACATTTCCTCCAACAAACTGAGGACAGCGCTGAAGAGTAACAATTCCGTGTTCCTGCACGTCCACGTGACCCACTCGGGCTTCTCTCCAGACCCCAGAGACAAGGAAGACTTCGACCAGTACCGCACCATCCGCCAGACGTCAAGTCTCGTGAAATTCGCGCCACGACCCAACGCCAAGAACACCAGTTTACTGCTTGCTCATGCTGGACAGTTCAACATTTCTTCTGCCGACAAGCAGAAGCAAGAGAGTATCATCGCGTATTGGAAACCTGCAGCAAGTGTGAGACTTGTGACGGACTTTACCAGATACCCCGTCGAAGAACTGCCCATGATGGTGTATCAGAACCTCAAATATGTGCAGCATCCCATGGATCAACGATGGAGATATTTGCCCGCTTTGTACGTGGACGACTTATCTCAAACATTGGACAAGTTGATTCCTCTGAATTCCACGCTGGACGACGGTAGCGGAGGAAATTTAGTTCTCCCTCTAAAACTGACCTGGTCTCCCTTATCTTTCGCACGGTGGCAGATGCAGTTGACGTTCGCAATGGTGTTTAGTTCCCAGGAGCAGATGGGGGTTCCCTCTAGCGATTTAGACGCGCTTCGGTCCATGGTGACGGACACGCATCCGATTCTGCTGACGGTGACGATGACCGTGTCGTTGCTGCACTTGCTGTTCGACTGGCTCGCTTTCCGTCACGACGTTTCCTACTGGCGAGCAAAGGGAGACAACGTCGTTGGGGTGTCGCTACGTGCCATGGCAGCAGAGTTGGGCTCGCAGTCTGTTGTGTTGCTGTATCTGATCGACCAAGAGTCGACGCTGCTGGTCACGGGGCCGCAGTTCGTCAGTGTCGTGCTGCTCGTATGGAAAGTTGCCAAAGTTTGGGGCGCTCAGCGTCGTCAACTCAGCAGCAAATCTAGTGAAGATGCTGCGTCTGACAAGGCCAAGGCGATGGACGAGCACAGTCGTCGACTGCTGGAGGAGACGCAGCGTGCGGACTCGTTGGCGACGTCGCACATGCTGTTCGTACTGGCGCCACTAGCCATGGGGTACGCCGTCTACTCGTTGCTGTATGTTCCACACGCTGGTTGGTATGCGTGGCTGCTGGAGTCGCTCACGACGACCGTGTACGCTCTCGGCTTCGTGTTCATGCTGCCTCAGCTGGTCATCAACTACCGACTCAAGTCGGTGGCGCATTTGCAGTGGCGCCTGCTCATCTACCGCGCGCTCAACACGTTCATTGACGACTTGTTCGCGTTCGTCATCAAGATGCCGACTCTGCACCGCATCTCGTGCTTCCGCGACGACATTGTGTTCGTCGTGTATCTGTACCAGCGTTGGATCTACCCAGTGGACACGCACCGACCGGGGATTCCGCTGATGGCGCCCCCACGACTCAACAGACGGATAAACTCCACAAAGAATGAGGTGACAAATACACGAGTTGGAAGGCTCGACTTCGACGCATTTTTGAAAGAGTTGTGGTTGATGGTTGCAGTTCACTCGTCACATTTGGCGTTGCGTTCCGGACGCCTTGGACCGCACGTTCCGCCTCTTCGGAGATGGATCTTTCCAGCAAACAATGAGTCAAGACGCTTGCCATTTCCAAAATTGCAAGGCAACAAGCTGCAACGTCGGGTCGATATCGTCTTCACCGTCACGATGAAAGTTGCGGTCTTCGTCTTCGTGCTTGGGGTCGCCGTTGGAGACGACTCAACGGGGACTTGGTCCACCACCCCAACGCCAACGGATGGCTCCGTCTACACGACCTACTACGCGACCAGCAGTGGAGACAACGTCGACGACGGATGGAACTCAAGAGAGCAATGGCACGTCCAGCCGATGTGGTACTGGGACTCGCCCTACCCACCGACAGGCACGACGTACCAGGAAGACTGGGGATTCCCTCCGTCACGTGAGGTTGGTGCCCGCCGATCGTTCTACTTTAATGCAGCAGAGAGCGTCTCCTTGCCGGCGACAATAAAGCCTGGTCGTGCAGACTGCGCGGACCACGATTGGTGCGTCCACTTGACATTCCACTCATCCTACGGCGTGCTGAGCGACTTCGACGCCTTCGTGCTGGATCGCTACGACAGCGCCAACCCCATCATGGGCGACGAGCTCTTCCATGCGAAAGAGAGCCGTGCTCAGTTTTTCGCTCCATTGGTGCTCGGAGAGTTTTCGTCGGACGAAATTGCTGTGCTCGAGAACATCTCGGACTGGCACGTGAGAGAGAAGGCAAGTCGGTTCAACGAGACCAGAATCACGACGTGGACGCTGTTCCCCGACGATGACGAGCTCGATGTGATTCTAAGTTTCAAGCAGCTCTTCACGCTGCTACCAGGCTACCCAGACGACTCCACTTCGGAATTGTACAAAGACCTTTTCTCGGAGTGGGGTCCCAGTGACCAGGTGCTGTTGCGTGTTGCTGCCAAGCGTGAAGGGAGCGGCGCGACCTCCGTGTTGATGCCGCGCGTGCTCAACTTTACCGGCTCACAGCTTTTCGAGGTGGAATATTTCTCGTCGCTCGAGTACCCTGAGGATTTGAATGGGTCAGCCAACGCAGTGACTCTCGATGTGGTCTTCAACCGCCGTCGATACGGCAGCGGGATCCCGTGGAATCCTGCCCGACCCAGTGACGCATGTGACGTGTGCGACCAGAGGCTCATGAACCACCCCCTTATCGCCCGATGTCTCCAGTATCATGTTCCAGAGCGTATCTTCCAAAGCATGTTCGAGGAGGCCAAGTATGAGCGGATGCCTTGGGATCGATACGAATGGGACGGGAGTAATGGTGGCTACTCGGATGGTTTTGATCTGAACGAAGCGGTTGATGCGTGCTTCGGACTGCGGTGGCTTCTCAATGGGATGAATGCTGACGGGTCTTGGTCCTCCGATTCGTCTCAGTTCAGAGGTACAGGTGAAGGCTCGTCGCCGTCTGGATATAATGATGCAGGATACCAAGACGGATCTCGTTGGTCGTCTTCAGGTCGCGGGTACAATGATGCTGGTAGCAATCAAGGATCTTGGTCGTCTTCTGGCCGTGGGTATAATGATGTCAGCTACAATGAGGGGTCTGGCTATTCGTCTTCAGGTCGTGGGTTTAATGATGTAGGACACCAGGATGGTTCACGCTGGTCGTCTTCGGGCCGCGGGTATAATGATGCAGGACATCAGGACAGTTCTAGTTGGTCGTCTTCGGGTCGTGATGCCGGCGGTGACTTCGGTGGCGGATCCCGCTGGTCCTCTTCATGGTCGGGATCTGCAGGCGGGCCAGATGTGGGCGATGATTGGCTTTCTGTCCGTGACATTCGAGAGGCGCTAAGTATCCTTCGGGAATCGGACACAGGTATCCAATGTCTCGTGGATGCTCGCTGTTCTGTTGGCAACCGAAACTTTGCGGAAGCAGCAGGTCGAATGATCGTCATGGAGCATGACCCTGCAATGGTTCGTATCGTGTTCACTAAGCCGAGCTTTGAGTTTTACATTCGCATGGGATTGGAAGGTCTAGGAGAGTTCTCAACGCCCCCAATATGGAGCGATTATTCTTCCGAGTATATCGCCGAGCTGGTCGCGTCTTCTGTGCCCAACGCCAGCGAGTACAATTTGGGGTGGATGTGCAGATTTCCAACAATTTGGAATGGATCGACATGGTCAAGATATTTAACGAGTGGCTGATGGACTTTGTCAAGTCAGGCAGCAACGTGTCCGAGATGGAATCCTCCTGGTCTTCTTACTCGGGGTCTGGGGGAATGAAATTCAGTTCCCATCGCTTCAGGAATTCTCGAAAAGTGGCTCTTACGACGACGTTGGATTCGGTTCCAGTAATGACGGGAACTCGCCGACTGCTGGTGACGCTGAGGAGCCTTGGGTTCCGCAGCCTCATCCAGTTCCTGACCCCGAATACGTTGTGGAGATTTCGCTTCGCAATGTGAGTATTGTCCCTAATATTCTGAGCGTACAAGCGATCGGAGCTATGGAAGGCGAGTCTGAGAGTCTGAGTTGGGATGCACGTCGTAGCTACCTTCGCTTCCAATTGGCACCTTTGAACCTCAGTTCGTTCCAATATGTGCCGCCTCCTCCTGGGCTGAACTTCACTTGGGATGACGAGATTACAGACTACCCTGACGACTACAATCAAACTCAAGATGGCGATAACACTTCAAGCGTTTGCTCATACTGCTCTCTACCCCAAGAGGATGGCAATGTACCAAATCTTTGCTCCCAATGCAAAATCAGTTTTAACGCGTGCAACAGTAGCACTTCATGCAGCCTCGGCGTGCGTGCATTCCTACAGGAGGCACTGCGCTCCTACCGCTTTATGCCACACGCAGGAACCGAGTTTAATTCGACCAGCAACCGTCAAAAGTGGATCTTAGGGGACTTTGGAGCTAAACTCCGTCAGTCCGCGGGCTTTTTCACTGCTGATGGATACGATCTGTTTATGAACTTTACGACTTGTATTGCAGCACGCCAGTGTGGTCTGGGAAAGTCTCCACAATATCCAGATCCGACACTGTTGGAGATCACGCCGGCGAAGAGCCTGTTCATCGTACCTGCCACTACAACAGGTAGTCCTGAGAATGTATTGATGAAATTCCGAGGTGAGGAACAATCCTTCTCGTGGTCTAGCGCTGGCGATCTGCAGTATTACATTTCGAATGCGCTGAACGAGTACTACCCGGAGAGTAGTTTATGGACGCGGAATCCTTCCGCAGGATCAGTGCAAGTTTCCGACGTGTCTTCTTCGTACCCAACTGGAACTTCGACGGACCGTGTGATTGAGATGACCTTTTGGGGTTTTACTTCATTGAGGACGAACCACCGCGATTCAAGTCCCAATCGAGTGATATTTACAATGAACTGAACTCGACACACTGGTCAGCTGTTGCGTCTACCTACCGCAGTTCGGATACGACGACGACTAGTACATCGCCGGTATCTACTGGTAGTGCCGGGTCCTGGGATTATTTTGAAGGGTGGCTGGCACTTCTCGGGTCGGATCCGAATTTTGAAATGGACGTTAGTCTGGGCAATGCAAATGCTGAGGAAATTCCAATCTGCTATCAATGTGCCGATAGTTGGAGGGAATGCTACTCGTACCCGCAATGTCGCGATGCGCTACGTGCGAACAGCATGCTGCAATCGCTCGTGGGTACAACAAACGATCGGACCTCGTTGGACATTTCAGCTGAATATGCTATGCGGGAAACGATCTCTGGCCCAGACGTGTACGCGAGGGTGAACGCCTTTTCTTCATGCTTGAGCATGCACTCTTGCCCAGTGGGATATGCACTTCCAGCGGACCCTTCCGCAGCTCTGGTACCAACAACTATGGCCACTTCTAGCAGCTTTTCGATTGTTTTCATCTGGCAAGAGTATGTAAGCACGAGAGGAGGGTTTGCGTTTAACGCAAACAGTCCATCGGCTGATGAAGTGGAGAAGTGGTTGGCCTCCATCCTGCCTACTGGCTCAGTTGTCGAGGTGAAGACGTCGATGGTCAACCAATCTTTCATACGTTTCGAAGTCACTTGCTACCCTGCGATAGCGGAGTTCCCATTGTTTACTTCGGAAACTGGAGACGTGATACCGCTGGAAGTCAACGCCACGTTTGCCTCGTTCCAACTAAGTTCCAACCGCGTTCAACCGGACCAAAGAGTGTCATGGGACCTGCTCTACTACTGGTTTGGGCTTTCAGCTGATCCCTCACGAATGTTTATTTCTTCTGGTAGTGATCTTTTCTCTGGATTCCAAGTGTGCCACGGCTGTCCCGAGTGCTCGGCAGCTTTGACAAGGTGTCGAAACAATTTGGATTGCGCCTCCTCATTCCTAGATACACTGGTCCCGACACTGCGAAACTCCACCTTGGCCATATCGACCACCCAGCAGACAGATGGACGCAAAATAGTAGAGCTGGACTTGAGTCCTGCTCTGTTATCTCTAGCGAACACAGCGTTCCTATCGCGAGAGGGGTGGCTTGGTTTGGCCCATTTGCTTCATTCAATCTCTACGTGTGGGTGTAATGTGGGCTTTGGCCAAGTCAACGCTTTGTCGGGGGAGTACCTAGAGCCTACACGAGTCCTCATCAAGTCGAACACTGTCGTGGTCAGCGTGAGAATTTACATGGGCACACAGTTGGACGTTCACTTCATTGGCAACACATACTCATATTTCCCAGCAGAAGTGGGGGTGATTGAGGATGCAGCGGGTAATTTCAACACTTGGTTCATGTCTGTGATCGGAAAGGATCCCGTCTTGATTAGCGGGGACAACAACGAGATCGTGATCAACTATGAGTCCCAGTCGGCAACAATAACAATCCAGCTCACGGAGATTTACGACCACGTCACTAGCAGTGACATCAAGCCGCTATTAAACCCCAGCTGGATACCCACGTTCACTATTACGTCTAGCGACGGGTCCAACATGCCGCCTGCAGAGGTGAATGTCACTCCTTGGGGGTTTCGCTGCAGTCGACGGATCGGTACCCACCGTTTGACAGGCTTTTAGATCTGCTCGTGGACGGTGTGTCCGATGATACATCAGTGACTAGTTCTGGCAGTACTGTGCTCACTAACGTGTACATCTCCACAGGGGACGAGTGTTCCCGATGCCAGGAGCAGATCCAGTCCTGTATCGATAACGACGAGTGTCGGACAACTCTTGACAACACATTGCTTCCGTCGCTTGGTAATATTGAGCCCGTCAGTGATGGTTCCGGCTTGTACACCTTCGATGCGTCCGGTCAAGTCCTAGATGCTTTCCATTCCATGTCGACACTGCCAGGCAAGCAGAAGCTGTATGCGCTGCTCCAATGCACCGCAGTGTCCGGAATTCCTAGTCAAGGTTCATGTCTGCAAAAGATGAGTAGCGAGGCGATGCCTGACGTTGCCGCCGCTACGTTGGAGATCACTCAAGCTACGAGCTCGTATCCCATCGAGAGAGGCGGGAAAAATACTGCCACCGTCTACGATCTGACAGGCGGGACCCATACCTTCGAGGACAACGGGGACGCCGTACAGCTAATGGATTTTATGAATGGCCTGCTTGGTTCCTCGTCAGGCGTAGACGTGTCGGTGAGCAACTCAGCAAGCAACTGCACCGTCACGTACGATGGTCTCACCGATCTTTCGACGCCGCATTTCGTATTTGAAGACAGTACATCTAGCGTTGAAAGCTACGACACGCCAATGCAGACCAAACTCAAAGCGGCGACAAGAAACTTTACTGCGGCCTTCGGGACTTGGGTGAAGTGGCTCAACCCCGATCTGCTGTAGTGTTTTGAAACATGACTGTAGGTGCATTTGGTTAACTTGAATATGCTTCGTGTCAATAGCTCGAACTGCTGTACTCGCTATCGCAAGAGTCGAACGAGACGCTGCTGTCGATGACGTCGTTGAGATGACTCACATACTTGTAGTTGGTCCTGCAGTCGAGTGAGCAGAATCGATTAGCATCGTCCCCAAGACTGGAGGGAGACTTGAAGAACAATCGCTCGCAGTTGGCACAGTCCGCTTGCAGGTTTCGCCAACTGCTCTGGTCAACTTCACACCTTGCCAACTGCTCACGAGTCCGATACGATCTTGAGCGGCATGACGCGGCAGAAGTCGTTGATGGAGCTGATCCATTCGGGATGATGATGTTGGCACTGGACTTGCGCTGGAGGTTTGGCGACGGTGGTGCCTCGTGGCATCCAGGCCAGGACTTTGGCGGCACAATGGAGATCGCAGTACTCCGGCGCTTGTGAAAGAGCAGCTGGATCATGCGCGACGCGAGTGTGCTCTCAGTTTGATTTGTCTTTAGATTGTGGGGAGTGACTTTGACGTCCGCCACTTGGGTCATCGGGTGTTGCAGTGTAAATTGAAGAGTGAGCTGCCAGACCGGCTCAGCAGCTCGCGTTAACTCATGCGTGTCTGCATCTTGGGCCTCATCGCAGGCCGCGCCCGACAATTGCAAGAGCGCGAGCGACGGGGTGAAGCCGCAGAGAAATGAAACTCCGTAATGCGGAGGTGACTCGGCCGTCAGAGTAGCGTTGTCCACCAGCTCATTGGTGCTCCGGATCCGACGGACCGATATCTTCAAACACTCTTGACAATTGCCTACGTTCTGGTTCCAGACCCTTTTCGTGATTGAGCAGCGCTCGTATGGAAACGCAGACCGATCACACTCAAAACGAGGTCTTTGTTGAATTGGCAGTTCGACCGCACTGCTGGCGAACGCTTGCGGCAGCGCCGGACAAAGCTATCTGAGAAGGAAGAGTTGCGTACATGTCAGACTGAGGTAGTTTGATTGTGATCATCGAAGAGCACTTTATTCTGTATATTTGGGGGTTAAAGCTGGATTGACCACCGCGGCAGTCGGAAGGACGACTGTCGACGTTCAGCAAACCACCGGCGACCACCGAAACCATCGCTCCAAGTGCAATTGCTTTGTCAACCAGACCGAAAACTCGCTCGCTACAGTCCTTCTCACGGGTGGACTTGCTCCACTTGTATCCACGCCACATATCATCACGCGGGCTCGTTCAAATACTTTTGTTAGCTGGTTAGTTTACTGTGAAAATGCAGCGAATAAAAATGTACATTGGGACTAGAACTCCATCCTTTCACTGCGCAGTGGCGGTGGCGGATTGGAGGTAGGTGGCCTGATACTGCAGCCGCGGCGGGTGTTGCATGCGGTGGCGGTAGCTGGCACTCGTGTCGCCGCTCTGTTCGTCCTCAAGCACGTTTTTGAGACGCTGTTCGAGCGAGTGTAGGAAGGTGTTGACGCTCTTTGGTCGTCGATAGCCAGCGAGCCAAACGAGCCACACGCTTCCATGAGTAAACTCTCCAGTAAAAGCAACGCCTGCAAGTAATGGTCGTGGGCAGCCCGAGTGTGGCCCAAAACCTCGCGGATTGCCCCCTGTCGGCCGAGTCGAAGAGCGTGAGCGTAAAGCAGCTCTTCTTGTGATGCAACAGGCCGCGAGGGCGTGTGGTGGCGAGCGATGCGGGCCATGCGGGCTTTGCACTGCTCCGCACGCTCCAGGAAGTGCGTCAACTGCTCCGTCAGGTAAGCTATCGACACCTTTCGACTCGTGTCACTAAAGCCAGAGGAGGACGAGTCTTGGCGCAAATAGAGGACAACGTGCTGTACCAAGCGGAGGCACTTGACATACAGCGCCAAGGCCTCGCCAGCATACGCATACTGACGCTCAGCAGCTCGGGTGTTGTCTTCATCGTCGTCGTCCTCGTCGTCGTCGTATTCGTCACCGAATGCGTTGCCAGCACCAGCAGATGAGGCCAGCGACGAACTCATCGAGAAGACAGTCGAAAAGTTGACGCCGCTCGTGTGTTTGCCCTCCGAAGTAGACGAAGTGGACCCTTCAGCTGTTGTTTGTGTTGGGTTCGCCCATTCCTCACCTGCTGGAGGCGTTGAGCTCCCAACACTGGAGCCATCCAACGCACTTCCCGCTGCGCTCAGAGTCCAGAGCTTGTCGGCGATCGGAGAGATCGCGTGAGTACGCAGCACTACGATGTCGACGAGTTGTTGTCCGTACTCGTGAGAGACTGCGGATGAAGTCGTAGCATTTCCACCACTACATGGAGAAGAAGTGCTTCTCGGAGTAATATCTTGAGGCGGTACATCAGTCACTGCCTCTCCTGTTGCTGCAGTGGTGGTTGCATCTGTTGCTGGCGTCTTGTCCGACAACTCGTCCACCAGAACATACTCTCCGCTACTATCCAACGCGTGCGTGCCAGCAGCTTGAGTCTTTTGTGTTGGTTGGGTACTAGAGACATTCTTTGCACGGTATGAAGCAGCAGCAGCGCCAGGAGGAGACTCGGAGAGCTGTTTAAACGGATTAATTCTCGGATTGGGACTTGGACTGGGCAAGACATGCGGGCTCATTTGAGGACTGAGCTTGGGACTCATGCTCGACGTCCCAGCGCCTGTTTGGCCAAGTCCACTCCCGCTGGATGTGGCTCGCCGACTTCGAGCCAATCGTGATGAGGACGACCGACGAAGAGCCCCAGAGCCTGAACTCGCACTGGCAAACGCCGTCTCCATCACCTCCAGGTTGCCACTGCGAGACTGACGCAACGGAGCAGTGCTAGCAAACCGCAAGCTCGACACTGAGCCTTCATGAGACACTGAAAAGGCACGAAGACGATGATCTCGTTCGCTTCCTGACTCCTGTCGTGCTCCTGGCGACTCAGGCACGTTTCCTGCCTCTGTATCGTCCGTTCCCGATCGAGTTTTGCCGGTAGAGACTCCCCACTGGATTGGTTCGTGTTCGTCTTCCTCCTCCTCTTCTCGAATGCTCGCAGTCGTCGACGACCTCCTTACTGCCTCGGCTTCTTCGATTTGTTCTGGCAACGGCGACAGATCCACAAACGGATCTGCAAAAATTCTGCAAATCCGAGGCGCAGCGCCGGTTTCCGTTGAAGCAAAGCGACCAGCAAGTGGCGGCAAGTCCGCGAGAGCTGCAAAGTGGGCGGGAAGCGCAACGGCTGCCGCTCGATATTTGCCAGCAGCTGGACGTGGTTGGCGCCTCCGTAGGGCGGTCTACCCGCTAGCATCTCGAATAGGATAGTCCCTACCGACCACAAGTCCGCCTTGGCGTCGTACTTTTGGAACTTGAGGATCTCGGGCGCCATGTACAGCGGAGAGCCGCACAGAGTCTCAGCCAGAGACGCCGTCGCTAAATGTCTGGCAAAGCCGAAATCCGCTACAATAACAGCAATTAGAAATCATTTCTAACGCAAAGAAGAAGTAGAAATGATCACTACGCACCGATTTTGAGCGCTGAAGTGGGCGAGTCCTCGACCAGCAGCAAGTTCTGCGGCTTGAGGTCTCTGTGGATGAGGTTGTGCTGCCACAGACACTGCATACCTTTAGCCAACTCCTTTAGAAAATGTCTGGCCACTTCTTCGGACAATAATTTATTGCCAGGCCCCTGCTCCTGCTGGCGGCGTTTCATGTACTGCTGCAGGTCTCCGCCGGCGCAGTACTCGAGCATCAGGTACATGTGCTTCTCCGTCTTCTTGATGTCGTAGAGCTTGACGATGTTCGGGTGGTCGATCTGGCGCATGATAGAAATCTCCATTTCTAAATTGGCCAGCAATTTCCCGTTCAGTTTGTGCAGAGACAGCGCCTTGATAGCCACGGGCACCTTGCTGATCTTGTGGTAGCCCTTGTACACCACGGCGAACGAGCCGCTGCCCAGCTTGCTGGTCACCACATAGTCGCCGATGGACGCGCGGGACATGCCGCGTCGCTCGTGCCCTGGCGCCCTGCAGACGACAGAATGGGGAGCGAAGTGTCCTCGACCTGGCGGAATGTGGAATGACGCTTCCCGCCCGATATGTTCTCGCCATCTGATTCTAAAATCTGAGAAGTGCTTAAAAAACTTTAGGGAGAATTCGTATGGCGAGTTCTTGCTGCGATGTGTCGGGGGCGGTCTCAGCGAATGAAGAGCTATCATCCACCACCGTCGTCGGAAATGCCAACACGTCGTCGGCCATGGCGAGAGGAAGATCAGCAAGAAAAACAAATCGTTATCTACGAGATGTGGAAGAGAAGTTTGTGTTCTCCACGAAGGAAAAGCAGTGTATCTTTTCGTGACCAACACTAACTTTTTCGGCCAGAGCTGGGTTCACGGCGTGGCAGCTCAAGATTGGAAGTGCAGCCGTTCGCTTGGGCCAGACCACGAGCCGTTTGGTGCAGTTGTAGCGACCGACAACACACTCTGGCTCCGCGAGCGCACGTGCGCGGCCGTGCTCAGACGCTGGCCAGATACAAGTGCACTTATAATGCTTACCGAAAGTTTGTTGCCCGCGTCCCGTACCCCCACGAATTCGTACTGAGTCACCGTACTCGTCGCGGCAGTCAATCGAGCTTCAACTCTGGCATGACTCGTCGCTTGTGTTCCCGTGTCTGTGCGCAGTGCTGCACAAAAGCGCAGACGTCGAGGTTTCAGGCCTGATAACTGAGCAATGGACAAGGTTTGGAGCCGTAGCGCATCAGAGCGCTCGACAAACCAGCCTAGACCTCCTTCGCCGTGCGCAAGTCGCAGCACTTTTCTGTTTACCGTGTCCGCTGGCGGTGCCCAATCTCCTCGTCTCGAGATATGAGAGACGAACTCCATGGAGATCATGAGTCGTGGGGACAAGGCCAAGTAAAAACAACATCGGCGTCACTTTCCAATTCGCTTTGGAGCCGACACAGCTCTTAGCCATGATGCAGCAAGCTCGACACCCCAACTCCCTTGAGGTTGCAACCAACGCCAAGCCGTGCTTCGCGTCACGGATGATCCAGCTGCTCTTTCACAAGCGACGCAGCGCTGCAGAGCCGCCAAACTCGTGGCCTGTACGTCAAGAGCCTGTTCCTGTGCCAGCGCCGCCCAACCTGCAGAGCACCCCAGCGCCAGTATCATCATCCCAAGCGGACTCAGCTCATCGGCTCCGTCGACAGTGCCGGCACAACACATACGGCTGTATCGGCCGCGCCGACAGCACAAGGCGAACGGGGCCAGCGAGCACGACTGGCGAGGCCTGCAAGCGCACTGTGCCAACTGCGAGCGGTTGTTCTTCAAGGCTCTCTCTGATGCTGGTCGGTTCTGCTCGCTGGACTGTAAGACCAACTTTG
Source organism: Phytophthora quininea (assembly GCA_011947345.1). Classification (NCBI taxonomy): domain Eukaryota; phylum Oomycota; class Peronosporomycetes; order Peronosporales; family Peronosporaceae; genus Phytophthora; species Phytophthora quininea. The sequence continues at coordinate 62,914 of JAAVTG010000473.1, forward strand.
AGTTCGTGAGTCAGTTCAACAACCTCGTGGACGAGCAAATGCTGGGGCTCGTCGACTGTAGCGTCTCGTTCGGAACGTAGGAAGACAGTGATAGTGAGTGTGAGAGAGTGTTTTGAAGAGACTTTTCCTGTGTGGTGAATACCAAAGTGCAGACGCAGATTCGCTTGCTTATCCTCCGTCTCCTCGAGGTCGGAACACCGACACCTCGAGTGCTTCAGCGCAAGGTCGATATTTTATACTTGGTGTTTGTATGCTCCAAGTTGAAGTCGTAGCATGTCGCATGTACCGGTGGTAGACGCCTGACCTCGCTCTGATACCCACCAAAACGCCGCAGTATTCAAAGCCAGCGCAACGCTGCTGGTCTCGGACTCGAAGTGAACTGCCCAGCCATTCCTCGATTCCCCTCCGTCCGCTCAAGCGACCTCCCCAGCGTATCCCCAGCCAGCCATGCACAAGTCTGCACACCAGTTCGAAGAAGAAGCGAAGCACCGACGCGACGTCATCTCCTGGGATGCATATTCCAACGGCCTCAAGGCCGGCGCCTGGAGCTCGCTCGTCATGGGCGCGCTCGTGTACGGCGCCAACACGTACCACAAGGGCTTCCGCACGCGTCTTGGTGTGAGTGGCAAGTGGGCTCTCGTCGTCTCGGCCTACCTTGCAGGCTTCGCCATTGTGGCTGAGAACCGCATTCTAGCAGGAGCTCATAACCCCGACAAGTACATGCAGTCCATGGACCCAAACTACGTGGAGGTCCGCGTGGTCAAGACCAAACTGCCGCTGCATAAGCGGCTGGCCAACCAGATCTACGACCATCCGTACCAAACACTGGCCATGACGGGGTGCCGCTGGTCGGAGGCATCTTCGCCTACCAGACCACCAACCGCGGCATCGCACGGTCTCAGCAGATCATGCACACGCGCATCTACGGCCAGGCGGCGGTGGTGCTCCTGCTGCTGGGCTCCATGGCCTTCAACGACTACATGCGCAAGCGTGGTCGCTTCGAGGAGGACGAGGTCTCCAAGATGGAGGAACTCACGGCCTGAGCCGGGGAAGGCCTTCGCCAAGCGCGAGAAGGCTGCAATCCCCTACTTCCGGATGAGTATCTCTCTCCGTTAGTTGTAGTCAGTAAGACGGACTAGACACTCGACGCACAAGAATCGACAGCAGTAGGAATCAAAAGCAAAACGAGCAGCAGAGTACGCATCGCTACAGACAACTGGAAGAGAAATACACGCGCAAACACACACGAGTTCTTGCATTTTGACCTGCTATCCGCCGTACATGTATCCCAATCCCATCCGAGGATTAACTGTGTCATGGCTGCCAAGCAGTTGGGGAGCCACGGCAGGCGGCAAGCGGAAGAACTTTTGCCATTTGTCGCCTGGTTTGACGAGCAGTAGAAGACTGCGGCGGGTGTCGTGTCAGTGGTGCTCCCGCAAAGATATCGTATGGATGGATGCCATCCAAGCCGCTTCGACGGATAAGACCACGCCGACGGCGTTGAAGCTCTCAACTTGTTCAAAATGGCGGAGGAAATTCCAGCTGCTTGGCACCTGCCGTCGTCGCCTCGCTATGGTCTGCAGCGCCGTCACGTCGCTCTTTCATGCCACCCCATCGTTACAATCGATTTGCTCGGTGGACCTGGACGCGGCGCGGGGTCAGGCACACCCCGCTCCATCTCTACAGGACCGGTCTCCGCAATGGACAGGCGGCGGTCGATCAATGACTCGAGATTTTCGCGAGGCACCACCGCCGCCGTCCGATTGCTACGCTACGGAGACCCCACCACTTTGCAATAGGTAGTGTCGAGCTATGGTGTCGTCGTCCCCGCGGGCAATGCCCTACGCCGTCATGGTGCCTGAAGTGTCGCCCCCATGCTCGAGAGCGGCTACGCGCGTGAAAGCGGCCGCACGTTCCCGAACGCCACGTCGGACTACTCGAGCGCGGCCAACGACAGCAGTCTCCATTGCAGAGCGGTGGCAACCAAGTACGAGGAGTTCCTGAACCCGTGCGTGCTCAGTTGGAACAACCTCAGCTACACGGTGCCGGGGAAGCGCAATGCGCTCAACCCCACGGGCAAGAAGGTGATTCTCGACCGAGTCAGCGGACGCAGCGCTCCAGGGGAGCTGACGGCCATCATGGGACCGTCTGGGTCGGGTAAGACCACATTGGTCGACCTACTGGCCGACCGTATCAGCTCCGGCGACGTGACGGGCTCCATCGAACTCAACGGCGCCGAGCGGGTGATCAAGACGTTCCGAGCGGTGACGAGCTACGTGGCCCAAGAAGACACGCTGTTGGGGTCGTTCACTGTCGTGGAGACCATGCGCATGGCCGCCCAGCTCAGTCTGCCCAACAGCGTCATGATGACGGACATCCACTCGCGCGTGGAAACTGTGCTGGACGCCATGGGGCTCAGCGCGAGTCGGAATACGCTCGTCGGCGACATCTTCCGCAAGGGACTCTCGGGCGGTCAAAAGCGCCGTCTCTCCATCGCCATTGAACTGCTGTCCAACCCGAGCGTCCTCATCCTCGACGAGCCCACCAGTGGTTTAGATTCCAGCTCGGCGCACAACGTCATGAAGTTTATTCTGAAGCTCTGCAAAGAAGGCAAGACGGTCTTGTGCACGATCCACCAGCCGTCGTCGCTGGTGTACGACATGTTCTCCAACGTCATCGTCCTGTCGGAAGGCCAGACCGTGTACTGCGGTTCTCGTGCGAGCATGATCCCGCACTTCTCTTCAATCGGATTCGACTGCCCCAAGTACATGAACCCGGCCGAGTACTTTGTCAACCTCGTCAACACGGACTTTGAAGGCCATGTGGACGTGCAGAAGCTCGTGTACGCCTACGGCCAGAGCGACGTCAAGAGGCTGCTGCTGGATCAGTTGACGGTCGACCGAACGACGTTGAGGCATCTGCCAGACCTCGAGCTCAAACCATCGTCCGGGATGCGCCAGTTCAGCGTGCTCATGTACCGCAACATGCTCAACAACATCCGTAACCCTGGCATCTACTGGATCCGGCTCTTCATGTACTTCTGTCTGAGCTTCATGGTCGGCACCATGTATCTCTCCACCAACACCGACCTGACCGAGGAAGACCTGGTACCGCTGCTGTTCTACGTACAAGCCTTCCTGGTCTTCATGTCGGTGGCTGTGCTGCCGTTCTTCATTGAACAACGAGCCGTCTTCGCCCGTGAACGTGCCAACAGCTCGCTGAGCGTGGTGAGCTACGTCTGTGCCAACTTCTTGGCGGCACTACCTGGCATCTTGTTGATCGCGGTGATCTCAACGGCGTTGGTGGTGCTGCTTGCGGGGTTGAACTCGATCGAATACTTCCTGCTCAATTTGTTCCTGTCGCTCGTGGTGTCCGAGTCCATGATGCACGTCATCGGTGCTGCAGTCCCGCACTACATCATTGGTATCGCATTGGGTGCTGGTGTGTTCGGCATGTTCATGCTGTGCGAAGGCTTCATGGTACCTCGTGACTCGATCCCGAACTTCTGGATCTGGGGCTACTACGTGGCGTTCCACTCGTACTCGTTCGAGTCTTTCGTGTTCAAGCAATTCGAGAACGAGACGTCCGAAGCAGCGCAGAAGATCTTGATTAAGTACGGCATGGAGAACGTGGATGTCGCGCAGGACATGATGGTGCTGCTGGGCTACGTCGCCGGCTTCCAGGTCATCTTCATGCTCATCTTGTGGAGGTACCACACGGGCCGTCGCTAAGTGAACTGAGTGCAAACTTTTCCCCGTAAAATATATACGTGTTTTCAAAACTAAAATACATTGTACTTCATGAACATGTAGCACGTCAAGCACTCAGTACTTGCCGCCGATGGAGGTTTGCCCCGATCGATTGACAGAAGCCGTATCAAACCGTACGCCACGACAAGCCTGTCCTCATGTAAAGGCTGCTGGATCATCGCGTCGAGTTGATACTGCGCCTGACCGCTGTGCCTGAGTCCACATCCTTGCGATTGGCGGTCTCCCACGGGTGTCATGCAACGGCATGAGTCACAACGTGACCCCGAGTGTCGATTTGCGCCAGAAAAGGCGTCTCCAAGGCTTTCAAAGCACCTAGCGTTTCCTGTCGACTGCATCGCTCCTACATGTACGCGTCAGGTGGTAAACCTTTGAGGTCCACGGTGTGCCTGACTTGAGACCTTGCAAGAAAGGATAGTCTACGGCAGCTCCAGTCGATCTCCCGTGCTCGGTCAGTTGCCGATTCGCCTTGAGAGCATGACCTCGATGTCCCCGAAGGGATACGCCATGTTGGAGAGTGACCACAGTCACGAGAGCGGCTACGTCGCGCCCGGGGCACCCCGCCGACAACCGTGGCCGTATGGGCAGTCTCTACGGACAGATCAAGTACGAGCACATCACCAACCCGTGTGTGCTGAGCTGGAGCGGCTTGAGCTACACAGTCAAGGGCAAGAAAACGCCGGAGCTGCCGTGGGGCACCAAGACCATCCTCGACAACGTCAGCGGTCGGTGTGCCCCTGGCGAGCTCACCGCCATCATGGGGCCGTCGGGTTCCGGCAAAACCACGTTGGTCGATCTGCTGGCTGACCGTATCAGCTCCGGCGATGTGTCCGGCGTGATCGAGGTCAACGGCGGTGAACGGGAATCTAAGAATTTCCGAGCGGTGACGAGCTACGTAGCTCAGGAGGATACGTTGCTGGGCTCTTTCACCGTAGCGGAAACCATGCGCATGGCCGCTAAGCTCAGTCTCCCCAACAGCGTGTCGTCCAGGGAGATCGAGTCCCGCGTCGAGACCGTCATGGACGCCATGGGGCTCGGCGTGTGTCGCGACACACTCGTCGGCGACATCTTCCGTAAAGGACTTTCGGGCGGTCAAAAGCGTCGTCTCTCCATCGCCATCGAGCTGCTCTCCAACCCGAGCATCCTCATCCTGGACGAACCCACCAGCGGATTGGACTCGAGTGCTGCCCACAACGTCATGAAGTTCATCGTCAAGCTGTGCGCGGAAGGCAAGACGGTGGTGTGCACCATCCACCAACCGTCCTCTCTCGTCTATGAGATGTTTACCAATGTGATCATCCTGTCTGCTGGCCAAACGGTGTACGGTGGCCCCCGCTCTAGGATGATCCCGCACTTCGCTTCCGCTACGTACGACTGCCCGACCTACATGAACCCGGCCGAGTACTTTATCAGTCTCGTGAACACGGACTTTGACGACCATGCTGACGTGCCCAAACTCGTCTACACGTACTCGAAATCCGAGGTCTTCAAGCAGCTCGAAGGCAGCATCGCTCGGGATCGCACCACCATGAAGCACCTGCCGGATATTGCGTGGCTGCCTCCGTCCTCGCTTCGTCAATTCGGAGTGCTCATGTACCGCAACATGCTTAACAACATCCGCAACCCCGGCATCTACTGGATCCGGCTCTTCATGTACTTCTGTCTGAGCTTCATGGTCGGCACCATGTATCTCTCTACCAACAACGACTTAAGCGACGAAGACCTGGTACCGCTGCTGTTCTACGTGCAAGCCTTCCTGGTCTTCATGTCGGTGGCTGTGCTGCCGTTCTTCATTGAACAACGAGCCGTCTTCGCCCGTGAACGTGCCAACAGCTCGCTGAGCGTGGTGAGCTACGTGTGTGCCAACTTCTTGGCCACATTGCCCGGTATTTTCCTCATTGCGGTGATGTCGACGGCGTTGGTGGTGCTACTTGCTGATCTCAACGCATTCGAATACTTCCTGTTGAACTTGTTCCTGTCGCTCGTGGTGTCCGAGTCCATGATGCACGTCATCGGTGCTGCAGTCCCGCACTACATCATTGGTATCGCATTGGGTGCTGGTGTGTTCGGCATGTTCATGCTGTGCGAAGGCTTCATGGTCCCCGCGACTCGATCCCGAACTACTGGATCTGGGGCTACTACCTGGCATTCCACTCGTACTCGTTCGAGTCTTTCGTGTTCAAGCAGTTCGAGAACGAGACGTCGGTCGAGGCTCAGAGCATTCTGGCCAAGTACGGCATGGAGAATGTTGATGTGGACCGCGACATGATGCTGCTGATTGTCTACATTGTGGGTTTCCAGGCCATCTTCATGTTCATCCTGTGGAAATTCCACACCGGTCGGCGTTAGGATCGACCATGTAGCTGGAGGAAGCGGAAGTGTTTTTATTTGCAAATGTGAAAGCTATCAGATTGAGTGTTTGCTTATTGTGTTCACATTTCGACGGTGCCTTCAATTGAGAAGCTCTAGGCTACGCATGTCGACAACAAGATCGTCAGTCCGATGCTGGTGTTGTAATCCGCTCGCCTCTCCACCGGACTATCCACTTTATCATCTTTCGCGCAAGGAGCCGCATCTCAGTTTATGCCAACCAAGTTGAGAATCCCGCCCGGGAAATGTGCAAGTCGAGCAAATCGGGTCGTGCGAGTCGCATGTTGAGTCTCCCTCCCTCTGCTACCCGCCGTGGCGTCGTGGTCTTGAAGCTCTTTACCGGTAACTCTACCAAGCCGTGTGTGTGTCTATGGCGTCGACTGGACCACCGACTTGGTGAACTTGACCAAACTTTTCCACCGAGACAGCTCTCCTAATTACTAGGCCGTCATGATGAAATTCGCCATGTAGATCGCCGTCAAACTGACCAAGACTTGAGGAGGCGTAGGATACAAGCGACGTTCACATTGAAGACGGTCATGTGTGACTCGCCAGCCGCCGTTAGGTGCTTAGCAATATCTCGGTTCAACAGCAGGCAGCACTACAGGACAACAACCTCCTCATGAACGCCATGCCAAAAGTTTCTTCGCTCAGTAGGCGTGGATTATACAAAATGGTTACGCGTCAATTCAACCTGACTACTATCTTCTAACGGCGACCGGTGTGGAATTTCCACAGGATGAACATGAAGATGGCCTGGAAACCCACAATGTAGACGATCAGCAGCAGCATATCACGAGTCACATCCACATTCTGCATGCCGTACTTGGCCAGAATGCTCTGAGCCTCGACCGACGTCTCGTTCTCGAACTGCTTGAACACGAAAGACTCGAACGAGTACGAGTGGAATGCCAGGTAGTAGCCCCAGATCCAGTAGTTCGGGATCGAGTCGCGGGGACCATGAAGCCTTCGCACAGCATGAACATGCCGAACACACCAGCACCCAATGCGATACCAATGATGTAGTGCGGGACTGCAGCACCGATGACGTGCATCATGGACTCGGACACCACGAGCGACAGGAACAAGTTCAACAGGAAGTATTCGAATGCGTTGAGATCAGCAAGTAGCACCACCAACGCCGTCGACATCACCGCAATGAGGAAAATACCGGGCAATGTGGCCAAGAAGTTGGCACACACGTAGCTCACCACGCTCAGCGAGCTGTTGGCACGTTCACGGGCGAAGACGGCTCGTTGTTCAATGAAGAACGGCAGCACAGCCACCGACATGAAGACCAGGAAGGCTTGCACGTAGAACAGCAGCGGTACCAGGTCTTCGTCGCTTAAGTCGTTGTTGGTAGAGAGATACATGGTGCCGACCATGAAGCTCAGACAGAAGTACATGAAGAGCCGGATCCAGTAGATGCCGGGGTTGCGGATGTTGTTGAGCATGTTGCGGTACATGAGCACGACGAACTGGCGCATGGACGACGGCGGCATGCGCTCGATGTCCGGCAGGTGCTGCAGCGTCTTGCGGTCGCTGTCGATGGTCTCGCTTAGGTCCTTCTTGATCTCACTCTGCGCGTACAAGTGAACGAGCTTGGGCACGTCGGCGTGGTCGTCGAAGTCCGTGTTGACCAAACTGATGAAGTACTCGGCCGGGTTCATGTAGGTCGGACAGTCGTAGCCGCTCTTGGCGAAGTGCGGGATCATCTTGGCGCGGGGACCGCAGTAGACGGTCTCGCCAGCAGAGAGCACCACGACGTTGGTAAACATGTCATAGACGAGAGAGGACGGCTGGTGGATGGTGCACACTACCGTCTTGCCCTCTTGGCACAGCTTAACGATGAACTTCATGACGTTGTGCGTGGCGCTCGAGTCCAGGCCACTGGTCGGTTCGTCCAGGATGAGGATGCTCGGGTTGGAGAGCAGCTCGATGGCGATGGAGAGACGACGCTTTTGACCGCCCGAAAGTCCCTTGCGGAAGATGTCGCCCACCAGCGTGTGACGGCACGTCGCGAGACCCATGGCCTCCACGACCTCGTCCACGCGGGTCTCGATCTGCTTGGTGGAGACGCTGTTGGGCAGACTGAGCTTGGCGGCCATGCGCATGGTCTCGAGCACGGTGAAGGACCCGAGCAGCGAGTCCTCCTGAGCCACGTAGCTGGTCACCGCCCGGAACGTCTTGGTGACACGGGCCTCACCGTTGAGTTCGATGGCGCCGGTGACTTCCCCGGAACTGATGCGGTCGGCCAACAGGTCGACCAACGTGGTTTTGCCCGAACCCGACGGCCCCATGATGGCGGTGAGCTCGCCGGGGCGCACCGGCCGCTGACATTGTCGAGGATGGTCTTCTTACCGTCGGGGGCGTCCGGGGTCTTGCGGCAGGGCACCACGTAGCTGAGGTTGTTCCAGCTGAGCACGCACGGGTTGCTCAGGTGCTGGTAGCTGGGCTCGGGCTTGCCGCCGGTCTCGAGACAGTCCAGCGTCGTGTACGGCGTGTTGTGCGGGGAGGCCATGGTGGCAGCGGCGGCGGCGGTGGTGAACGACTGCTCGCGGTCCAGCACGAAGAAGCACGAGGCGGTGCTGCTGGTGGAGGAACGGAGTCGCTCGGACTGCGCGAGTTGGATAGTGATCGACGGCGGCCGGCTGGTCACGAGCGTGCAACAGCGAGAATTGCCAAGTGCGCTGTGCAAATCCCGAGCATGCGCCGACCGACTCGCCTTTCCAGCGCCGGCGCCAAAGGGAAACCTCGGGCGGTGGGTGACAGTAACGGTACCGCTGATGGAGCCTCGGGCGACACCGACACAGACGGGGGCGTGAGAGGGTCAGGCACCGCGCCGCAGTCAGGCGTGGCACCCAAGCTGTCGACGAGCACGGTCAGGCGCGGACGCCAAGCATACAGATCCCGTCAATTGCACCCCGAAAGTGTCAGGCCGCGAGAGCAGCGAGACGCTGGGCGAGTCCGGCGTGGCATCGTGCTACGAGGGCCGCCACCACCGTCGCCGCCTTCCACCGTTGTCAGCGGGCCCGCTTTTTGTCAATTGCGCCGCCTGACGAAGCGGTTTGCTGTGCCTGACCCTCGACGTCAGGCACGAAAGATCCTGTTTAACGCTGCCGCCAGCATTGCCTGACGTCCGTTGCAGTTAACAGCTCGCTGCCTGACCGGAGACACGGGAGAGACCGTCAACGTGAGCTGCCATGGCGGAAGATGAATTCATGGTCCAGAGATAGCATTTGTTGCTGCGTGGACTGCTGCAGCGGTCACAGGCAGCTTTGCATGCGGCTCTGCTCGAGAAGCGAGCTTCGCTTCGTTGAACTCCACCTTGGCTACTAACGGTGCGGTTTGGAAAGTAATCCAAGTAAAAATTGTGTTTCGTCGACCAAGCTCAACGCCATTGTCGTGTGCTGCCTGGAAGACCATTTCATCGCCGCAGGAATGGTGCTGCCAACAAACAAGTCCAGTCACTTGCTCATCCGGCGGCGCGATTGTCGAGACGTTTTGGTCTCTGCAAGCACCGCCACAACACGCAAGGCCTCTACGCTACAAGTTCAACACTGCTGTTGCATGTGGGGTTATCTCTGTATATTTGTTTGGGGTTACCAAGCGAGCCTCCGCTTGTGCGCGCGCTACGCCACGCCCTTCGCCGTCCGCTCGCTCCGCTGCCCACGCATCTACTGGGGACGCAAAATCTACACGTCGACCTTGGACACCACACCGGCGCCGATGGTGCGGCCGCCCTCGCGGATGCTGAACTTCATACCGGCGTCCAGTGCGATGGGGTGGATGAGCTCAATGTCGATGGCCGTGTTGTCGCCGGGCATGACCATCTCCGTGCCCTGCTTGAGCAGAATGTTGCCCGTCACGTCGGCTGTGCGGAAGAAGAACTGCGGCCGGTAGTTGCTGAAGAAGGGCGTGTGGCGGCCGCCCTCCTCCTTCTTGAGCACGTACACCTCGGCCTCGAACTTGGTGTGCGGGTTGATGGTGCCGGGCTTGCACAGCACCTGGCCGCGCAGCACCTCGTCGCGCTTTAGGCCACGCAGCAGCAGGCCGACGTTGTCTCCGGCTTGGCCGCGGTCGAGCGACTTCTTGAACATCTCGACGCCCGTGCACGTGGTCTTGGAGCTGGGCTTGAGGCCCACGAGCTCCACCTCGTCACCAGTGTTAATCACGCCCTGCTCCACACGGCCACTGACGACCGTGCCACGTCCCGAGATGGAGAAGACGTCCTCCACGGGCATGAGGAAGGGCTTCTCGAAGTCGCGGACCGGGTCGGGGATGTAGGCGTCCACTTCGTCCATGAGCTTGAGCACGGCGTCGCGGCCGATGGCGTGGTCGCGGTCCTCCACGGCGGCGAGCGCCGAGCCCTGCACAACAGGGATGTCGTCGGCGGGGAAGTCGTAGGCCTCGAGCAGCTCGCGGATCTCCATCTCCACGAGCTCCAGCAGCTCCTCGTCGTCCACCTGGTCCACCTTGTTCATGAACACCACGAGGGCGGGCACGCCGACCTGGCGGGCCAGCAGAATGTGCTCACGGGTCTGCGGCATGGGGCCGTCGCCGGCCGACACGACCAGGATGCCGCCGTCCATCTGGGCGGCGCCGGTGATCATGTTCTTGACGTAATCGGCGTGGCCAGGGCAGTCCACGTGGGCGTAGTGGCGCTTGTCCGTCTCGTACTCGACGTGGGCTGTGGAGATGGTGATGCCACGCGCGCGCTCCTCGGGGGCCTTGTCGATATCGGCGTAGCTCGTGAACTCGGCGCCGCCCTTCTCGGACAGCACTTTGGTGATGGCGGCGGTCAGCGTCGTCTTGCCGTGGTCCACGTGGCCGATGGTGCCGACGTTCAGGTGCGGCTTGGAGCGGTCGAACGTCGCCATGGAGCGCGCGGCCTGGCGCGTCGCGCGGACGGTGGTGGCGACGGCGTTGCGGAACATGCTGCCTACGAAGGAAGGGATATCTCGAAAGTGAGCTGCCGCGGGAGATGTACGGCTAGGAGCGAATGGCCCGAGAAATACGTTTTTTCGGCCAATGAGAAACCGAAATGCATGGCAGCCGCTCATTTGCAAAGGCAACTTGCTCGTCGACACTCAAAGTATCTTTCGCCTTGTTGACATGCACGCACGTGTATTTACCCTCGTTTCTTATCTCGTGTTACAGCATCAAATGGGACCCCAAAGCGTCTCGTGTCGTGGTCTAGTTTTCCCAGTTAGCGTCCTCTTGGTCTGCCTTGGAGGTGGGGTGGGTGGGCTCTTGCCTCCAACTTGCAGCTTCAGGACGCGGCGACCGACGCGGCCATGGCTGCTTTGGCGGACGCTGCAGCGCTGCTGGTGGCGCGCGACTCGGAGATCGAGCTCTGGTACGTGCGGAAGGCGTTGACGATGTGCGGGAAGCTCGGACGCAGCTCTGGCTGGCGGTTCCAGCAGGCCTTCATCAGCCTGGAGAAGAACGGCGGACAGTCCCGCGGGATGTTGGGCCGCAGGTTGCGGTTCAACACGCCCAGCGCCGCCTGGATCTGGCTCATGCCGTCGTACGGACACTCGCCCGTGACGATCTCCCAGATGACGATGCCGAACGAGAAGACGTCGGCCTTCTCCGTGTACTTTTGGTTGCCCAGCACCTCGGGCGCCATCCACTGCACGGTGCCGCAGTTGCCAGTCATGGTCTGCACGTGAGCTTTCACTCGAGCAAGGCCAAAGTCCGATAGCTTGATGTTAAAGTTCTTGTCCACCAGCAGGTTGGGGCTCTTGAGATCGCGATGCAGGATCGGCCGCTCAAAGTGGTGCAGGTACGACATGCCCTTGGCCGTGTCGTAGATAAAGCGCGAGCGCATCTCCTGGTCGATTGACTTGCGGTTCATTCGCAACACCCCCAGAGCGAGCCCCTCTGCAGTAATTCCACCACCAGCGCCCGATGCGGCGGCTCCATGCAGGCTCCGAGCAGTCTGCAAATGTTGGGTGCCGCAGCACGCTCATGATCTCCACCTCGGACTGGAACTCGTTCAGGATGTCACTGCGCAGGTCCTGACAGATGAGCAGCTTGACGGCAACGCTCTTGCCGCGCCACTTGCCCTCGTGCACCTTGCCGAACGCCCCTTCTCCGATCATGCGACCGAGCGTGATCTCGTTGAAGTTGATGTTCTGACTGTAGTTGGTGGTGCGGTGCTTGGCCACCGACTTGTCCTTGGTGGCGTCCACAGGAGCGGGCGGTGGTTTAGCCACTGCCGCCTCTTCCTCCTTCTTCTCGTCTGCACTGACGATGGTCTGGTCCGTCTTGGCGCTTTCGGCGTCGCTCTGGTCCGTCTCGTTGGCCTTGGTGTCGTGGCCAGCATTGAACCAGGCCGACAGGAAGTGCGGGATCTTGGCCTTCTTGGCGCCGTCCAGCTTGAGCTGCTGCACCGGTTCCATGGGCGCGCCCAGGAACTCGGTGGAGTTCCGGCGGCCCTTGTGCTTGCGGCCTTCGTTGCGGACCGTGGCCACGACCGCCTCCTCGTCCTTCTTCTTGGCCTGCTTGTCCACTTCCTGCTTCTTGGCCTCCTTCTCAGCGCGTTGTTTGGCCTTCTGCTGCCTCCTGAGCTCCTCCCTCAGCGCGGCCTTCTGCTGCACGTCCAGCGTGGCGGCCTCCGAGTCCACCGGCGCAGCGTTGGCGGCGGGTCGCGGCGGCAGTCGAGGTCGTTGCCGACCGGCGGCCGTGCCGGCCCCCATCTTGATGGGCGACCCCACCGTGCCGAAGAACGTGCTGTTGAGCGTGGGGGCGGCATTGGGGTCCACCCGCAGCGCCGTGGGCTTCTTGCGGCGCTGGAACGTGAGCTTGCGCTGGTTGCCGCGCACTTTGTTCTCCTTGTTGAGCAGTTCAGGCATTCTGGACGTGGCGAGCGATCGAGAAGTGTCCGAGCGGTCGCGACGGCAACGGACGCGGAGAGACTGACTCGAATCCGAGTGCCGGACTTGTCGCTGCGGTACGAGAGAGTCAAACCCTGGCCAGGTGGCTGCGACTTGACTGCTGTGGACTTGGTCCTCAGGGCAAGAGAGACCAGCTGGGAGAGCAGGAACCCACGCGAAGACCGAGTTACCAACCCAGAGAAAAGTGTGCGCCAAGACGCAAGTTGACTTGCTGTTGCCGTTGTGGCCACTTGACCGCCTCCTGTTTCTCATCAGACGAACGACTAGCACGGTCTCGGGGACAGCAGGAGACAAGTTCACGTTTTGCCACGAACAAACCGTCGACGAAGTCAGTGCTAACGAGCGCCTTCAAGTGCGTGGCGAGGTTTGTCTCCTTTTGACATCCTTCCAAGGGCACCAGTAGCAAGTCCGTAGTAGCAAGTAGTAGAGGAATTTTCGCTCGAGTGATTCGAAACAACCAAATGCTTGGACCAGAATGCAGCAGTGCATCTACTACTAGATGCAACTCGTGCTCGAGCTGAAAGAAAGCGTAGCGATGGTGTTGAACGCCGACGACGCAGGCCAAAGAAGGCAGGTCTAGCTGTGAAGTTGAAGCGGTTTCAAAAATGGCTACATGTTGCTGCCGAAGAATCCAGCCTGTGAGGACGACGCACTTGAGGGTTTGTTAGAGTGAGGTGGGGCTCAGTAGCGTGAAGGTCGAGACGGGAGAACCAGGAAACGTGACCCCTCCGTCTCCTCATTGCAGGCAACCACGTTGGCGAGACAGATGGGGGTGGACTTCATTGATGTATGCGTGTGTGTGGAGGAACAAAATGTCGTGAAAATGCTGGCTATTGAGTTCGTTGACGCGAGATCTACCGGTAGTACCGTCAAGTCGGCGTTGATGATGGCGGCTACCAGAGGGTCCATGAAGGCTGTGAAAGCTCTCGCCTTCGCCAGCCAGACACAGGTCGCAAGTTTCTGGGCAGGACAGAAGCAGGAGCTGATCCAAGCTACACACATTGAGTTTGGGGGCTTTTCACAATGTCGGCGGGGATTTTCATGGGATTCAGAGTCGCTGTCAAGCTTTGCTTATCGACTTCGAGTACGAAGAACTCGTTTACTGAGTCGCTGGCTTGGTTTACCTCTTTTGAGCTCGCACTGCAGTGTCAACACCAAAAGTCCGATTCAGCGTTTATCTTGTTGGATTTCGTCCGGGAACAAATGGAGCGATTAATGACGGTCCTGAGGTTATCAGCGCAAAGTCATCGCGAGCTAGAAACCGGATGGATCAAAGTGTGAGTTGTGTCGGAAGCCTATGAAAAGCTGAGCTTGACAGCAAGTTTTGGCGTGGCAATCGAAATGGATTGACTCGAATGTCCTTGACGAATCGCACCGAGGAGGTATGGCAAAAAGAATTGTTCTGGGTCTCGACTATCTCTTCTTCGCGACAACACTTTTGGTCGAAATTAACGATTGCTTTGTTAAATTGACGGACTTCCAAATTGAAAACTATCTCGTTACCTAAGCAGCTTCTGGATGTTCAATGGGATCTCTTTGAGCAAGTTTGACCTTTCCAAGCGACTTGACATCCTCGTGGTGGTCCAGCGACTGGAGCAATTCGCTCATAATCTTGACTGTGGCGCTTAGGCTCGTACCAAGTAAATCGACGCTTTCACCCGGTGAATCCAGTAAGTTGTCTTCTACGAAGTGCTCGACGCTGATAAATGAATGATCAAGGTGCTGGTCGATCGCCTGTGATACAGTAGTACTGGTAAGGCTATTGCCTTCAACAACAATTTTAACGAGTAAGTCGACGCTGGATGAAGTGAGAGAGGATTCTCATTGCACAATCGATCGCAGCATGGCTGAGAATTTCATTCAGCCTGTCGATGACGTGCACCAGTGAACGACCAACTGCTGACGGGAGCGTCTTCGAACAAAGGAATTTGTATGGGTATCAAACCTGCAACGCTACGAACACTGCTATCAACGGGAACGTTTTCCCAAACGAAATTCTCTTTAGCGTCTCAACGTAGCAACGTCTACTGGCAGGTTAGCAGACCGACATGTATACTCGTTGCAGTCCTGTCGGTGTGTCCGAGAAGCTTTACGCGAATCAACGTCAGCCAGGAACCACGCTGCTGTAGTTCTCTTAAGATCTCGCGTTCACTGTGATCAGGTTAGCCCAGGAATCAATTCCATGCCAAATTATTCCGATCCTGCCCGTTTCGTTGATCATCAACGCCGCACTCGTCAATTCCGTGAGCCCCCAACTTCTACAGGAAACCTCAGCAATCATTGACCTTGTCACGCGGTGGTCGAAACCAAGGCTTCATCAACTGTGTTTCTACTGCTTGGGCGACGTCTTTGGACCTGTTCGAGACCCCTTTGGCCAAGTGATTCACTCAGTGCATCGAACAGTCCGACCGGCAGCGTAGGAAGCTGGACCGCCATCCCCAAACTCTCGGAGATTTGATCACTGCCGCCTTCTTTGCTGACTCCGCATTTTCTCCTCGCTTCGTGGCGTCGAGTGTCCCCATAAACCGGGACACGAGGGATTTGAGGTCGACAGAACGTTGAGTGGCTCCAAGTCGCACATGGCCACGAGCGAAGGTCTCCACTTTGCAGTTTGATCGATCGTCGTGCCAGCACGCGCCGAGTCGTATAGCAGCCATGAACTCGGGGCGTCTCCAGATCAGCGCCGAGCGACGGAAGCAGTTCGAGAGCGCAAGCGACGACCTCTTGGACCACGCACTCAGCGTGCACGACAACTTCCACGCGTCCAAGAAGCAGGCGACAGTCTCCGAGCGGTGGAAGCTCGTGCGGCGAAAAAATCGCTGAACCTTTACAGGGAACGCCGCAAGACTAAGCAGGAGCGGACACTGCTGTGTAGCGGCGTGGTGTATGGCACGGTGGAAGACATGATTAGTGGCACGAACGCCAACACTAGCGACAGCATGCGCATCAGCCTCAGCATCATAACGGACAAGTCCATGGACGCCAAGGTAGTGCACGTGTTCGAGGACAACCCCGTGACGAGTAGCGTCATCTTCTCAGGCATCAAGTGGATGGCGTTGAGGATGCCCACGGTCGGGTCCATGATCCACGACCGCGACATTCTGTCGTATCACCGCATCGGTCGCATCGTCGACACCCGCGGCCAGTTCTACGTGTACGGCACCATGCAGTCCGTCGACCTGCCGGAGATGCCGGCCAACCAGCAGCGCAACATCGAGCGAGCACGAGTTTCGCTCACGTATCTATTCCGACAGGTACAGGAGGAATGGGTGGGCTGCTTCATTCTAGGCGAGACGCTCATGGGCGGCTCGATGCCGAGGAGTATGGGCGAGCTCATGGGCGCCGAGCAGATGCTAAGCGTCGGTCAGTTTCTCCGTGTCGCCAACGCCAAAGCCTACTCAACGCTAATGGCCAAGAGCGCCGAACGGATGTCGTCGACTAGTAGCTGGTGCGACGTGTGCATGAAGAAGCCAGGGATGCTGGACGGCTCGCTCAAGTTCTGCATGGGCTGTCGGCGGAATGCCTGCAAGAAATGCCGTGAGCGATGTACAGTCTTTCGACTCGCACCACGCACACACCGACCAGAGACGGAGGTTTTCTGCTCGCAGTGTATTGCCGAAGTCACCAAGCCCACGACCTCGACGTTCTATATGTCGAGTCTGAACGAGTCGACGAACCAGGTTCACAAGCACCTCAATGCTTCGGTCTCTACTATCACAAAGGACAACACAAGCGGACGGGGATTCGCATCGTCGTCGCCTTCATCGTCATCGAAATCGCAGGACTTTGCCGAGCTGCCCGACGGCTGGTTCGCTGGTCCGGAAGACTCAAATGGATCAGAGAACCTCGGCGGTCTGGCCAACTTTGTCGAGCGAGCGAGTTTCGCGGATTCACGCGGCCAGCAGTGGAACCAGCAGGAGCTCGACTACCTGTCGGGCATGTTGCGGGAATCGGGACACTATCGAGCTCCAGAATGTGTCACGCGACGAACGCGGAGCTCTCACGAATATTGCCCTGGCAGCTCGCAGACTAGCCACGAGAGACCAGAACGTCGAGCAGCACGGAGCCACGCTTCTTTGGAAGGTAGTAGTAGATGTCGGGCCAAGTACTTGAATGTCGACGAGCTTGATTAACCACGGAACTTAGACTTATAAGCTGGGGCTTGCTGTCTCCAGCACAGAACGAATCGAATTGTCAAGTACGAAAATGCAAGCGGACAGGAGTTAGCCGACTACCGAAACATACACTTACGAGCACTGAAATGATCAGGTCAACTTGGAGATGGAAATGTTGTAAGCGCGCTCTACATTGTTGTTGGAGGCCACTATGTAGCGCTCGTTGTGCTGCAGCAGACATTTTCTGGCAAACGATAGCGCTCTTCCAACGGAGGAAGCCGTCGCCACGGGGATGTATGAATCGACCACCTGACTCAAGTAACATCACAGCTTCAAGTTCATCGATTCGACGCTCTGCACACTCGTTGCCGACCATCGAGGCAGCTGACATTAGACATCTTCATGAGAGACAGCAAGACAGATACTTGACCGTGGCCAACGAGATCCATTCGTCGGGACAGGAAGACCCTCATCGAGCACATGCATCTACAACCTTTCTTGTCGATGTGGTTGATGCCTCTACCCCAGACAGAGTGAAATCCTGCAGTCTCGTAGCCCTCGGAGGGTTCTTCAATCGCAGCGCTCTATAGCGACGGAGCACTCGTCGAATTTTTCCACAAGCCACTTCTCCAACAGGAGCAAGGCTGTCCGCGCGGGCGGCTTGTGCCTCGGGACAAGTAAAATCGGGCTGCGGCGTAGCCGCTTGGAGGCCACAACTTTGTCGCATCGAATTCACCGGAGACCTTGGTCCGCCCCGCTCTGCCCCCGCTGCCCGCTCTTGGCGATTTGACGGCTCTGTTTACTCTCCACAAGCTCAAGTGAAGCCTCGCTTCTCATGCGCGTCGTCGCGTCGCCGCCTTCATAGACCGGGAGTTTGCGGGACAAGATGCACATTTGGGGCCCGTTGGGTGGAGTCCAGCGTTGCACGGCCACGGGAGGCAATCCTCACACTCTGCAGTTGGTTTCCCGACGCAAACGCGATGATCATGGGCAGCTCATCGAACGGCCTCCCGCGCTTGCAGTTCAGCGCTAAGCGACGAAAGGAACTGGAGACTGTCGGCGACGACCTGCTGGAGCACGCTCTCAATGTGCACGAGCAGTTCCACGCCTCCAAAAAGCAGCAGGCCAAGCTCTCCAAGCACTGGAAGTTGTTGCGCAGGAAGAAGTCGCTCAGCATCTATCGAGAGCGAGGCAAGTCCAAGACCAAAGAGGACCGACTGCTGCTGTGCAGTGGCATCGTACCGGGCACTATCGAAGACATGATCAGCGGCTTTAACGACGACGACACCGAGTGCATGCGCATCAGCCACAGCATCCTCACCAGCATGTTCATGGACGGCAGCATGGTGCATGTGTTCGAAAAGAACCCGGTGACGAGCAGCGTCGTGTTTTCAGGCATCAAGTGGATGGCCATGAAGTCGCCTACGTCGGCTACGCTGATCCACGACAGGGACGCGTTGGCTTACCACCGCATCGGCCGCATCGTCGACCATCGAGGACAGTTCTTTGTCTACTACATTTTCCACTCCATCGACCTGCCAGAGATCCCTGCCAACCAGCAGCAACATTTGGAGCGAGCTGATCTGCAGCTGTGCTATCTCTTCCGACAGGTGCAGGACGAGTGGGTTGGCTGCTTCATCCTCGGCAGTGCGTCCATGGGCGGCTCGATGCCGAGAAGTATGGGCGAGATGATGGCGACGGAGCGGATGCTGACGGTGGGGAATTTCCTTCGGGTGGCTCATGCCAAAGCATACTCGGCGCTGATGGCGAGCAGTGCCGATCAAATCCCGTCGACGAGCGAGAGCTGTGACGTCTGTATGAAGAAGCCCAACATGCTGGACCGGTCGCTGAAACACTGCATGGGCTGTCGGCGCATGGCCTGCAAGAAGTGTCGAGATTGCTGCACGGTCTTTCGACTTGCGCCACGTACGCACCGACCCGAGAAGGAAACGTTTTGCTCGCAGTGCATTTCCGAAGTGACCAAACCCACTACCTCGAGTTTCTACATGTCGAGTCTGAACGAGTCGACCAACCAGGGCAACCACGAAGGCTCTACTTCTGTATCGACCAGCGCCAAGCAGAGCACCAGCAGTGCAGGAATCGGCTCTTCGTCGCACTCGTCGTCTCCACACTCGCATGACTTCTCAGCAAGTGATACGGACGCTTGGCTGCCGGTTCCAGACCTACCGGAGAATCTCGACGGACTTGCCGATTTCGTCGAGCGAGCGAGTATCGCGAATGCACGGGGCCAGCAGTGGAATCAACAGGAACTCGACTATCTCTCGGACATGATTCGGGAGTCGGGTCGCTACCGAAGTACCGAAGCTGCTGGCCACCAACGTACTCAAAGCTCCCGTGACTTCCATCCAGGCAGTTCGATGCCTCCGCTCAATAACCACCACAAAATGGATCGTCGCCAGTCTCGAAGCTACGCCGACTTTGAGGACGACGCCAGGCCACGTGACAAGTACTTTAACGTGGACGAGCTGGACTAAAGAGAAACAAATATTAACGGGAGCGTGTTTCCTACTACCAGCGTAGATCGAAGTGCAGGTGTAGTAGACGACGTTTTCAACGTAGTAGTTCTTGTGTTGATTGGGAATTAATGATGAACACTCACGGCACAAAACCTCACTGCTCTAGTCAGCTTTGTCTTTCTTCTACAGTCTACAGACTGCTGGTGATCACGTCGGCGATAGCGATCAAGATGTTGAACATTTGCGAGTACATGCCAAGTTTGGAGGCGTAGGCCATTTGCGCTGACGTGTTGATGAGCGGCACGGCCTCCTCGGCATTCGGCTGGGTCTCGAACTCCTTGCTGCCCTTGGACCGCACGTCCCGCAGCTTCTTGCGGAAGCGCTCCTTGACCCAGCCTTGAATACGCAGCACGACGCCGAACCACTCCTCGAACTCGAGCGTTCGGATGGACTTGAGCACGAAGAAGGACCGGCGCAGACTCTCCTCCTCGTACGAGATCATCATACCCATGAGGAAAATCACGCACACGTAGCCCGCGTACTCGAGATAGTACGAAGGGGACAAGCTGCTGGCAGCAATGATGATACCCAACGCTACCACAAACGTAGTATACGTCGCGTAGATGAATCGCACGCGGAACCCCGAGCGGTGGGCAAACAGCACGGCATTTAGAAAGCCCATGTAGTACACAGGCTTGGGCTTGCCCGGGGACCGGCCGCTCTCCTCGGCTGCGTCGACCTTCGGACCAGTAGACACAGCCAGTAGCAAGATACCCATGCAGCACACGTGGCAGGCGATCACCACGGACGAGAAGATCTGCGTGGAGCGCACGTATCCGCCCTTGTTGATGAGTACATCCAGCACTCGGTCTCTCGTCTTCTCCTTGATCTGAGCTGCTTCCACAATCAACTTCATGCGGACAGTGTCGGTCGAGGTGACCTCCGGCGGGAACTCCGTCAGCACTCCGTCCGTGCTGCTCGTGTCGTGCGGCTTGACCCCACAGAGACAGTCGAGTCCCTCGTCAAGGCAGCGTTCTTGGCATCCTCTGCTTCCTTAACCCAGCGGGCGTAGAAGGCTTTGCCCAGGAAATACATGAACAGAGCGGCCGAGAAATACAGCGGGACTGTGACTCCGAATCGCAGCACCAGGGCGTACGTCAGATCATTGTCGTCCACCAAGTCGTCCTTCTTGACTTTAAGGAACTTGATGTCCTGAAGCAGCAGCACGAGCTGGTTGAGTAGCAGCGTCCAGATGGCGAAGCGGATCGTGCGGAACACGCCTTGGTGCAGCGATCCCGAGTTGGGGTTCTCGTACGGGAACGGGTCGATGAGGTACCAGTAACGGTAGAAACACTCCTCGACTTCCGGGTGGCGGAACTTGAGCGACCAGCGGTGCATCAGCGTCTTCTTGCTGAACTTGTCCGTCTTGATCTCCGCTACGGCGTCGGCATCCATCGTCCCAGAGAACGGCAACTGCAGACAAAAGTTTCGTCGACGAAGCAGCTCCTGCCGGTATTGTGAGACCATACCACCAATAGCCGTGATACCGTAGTTAATAGCCTGGTACGAGATGTCCGTGTACGAGTCGAAAGACTTGGGGAACGGCAGCGAGTTCCGGACCGACATCATGACGATCAAATAGCTGAAGAAGATCCCCATCCGATGCAGCAGGACTTTACGTAGCGCATTCTCGTGATGCCAAAAATTGGGATCAAGATGATCAGCAGCGGGATGATGGGGCCTTTGAACTTCTCGACGGGCTTCTTGGCGATCATGAGCGCGGCGACGACCACGAACACGGTGGCCGTGATGTTCTCCAGGTACTTGCGTCCGAGCGACGTGAACGTTGCGATGATGCCGAGCAGCAACGTCGGCAGCATGACGCCGAACGTCATGGCCAGGATGGCCGTTTCGTCGCTAGAGGTGCGTCCTAGTGACGCGCTGGGGGACCACTTGTCCTCCTTCCACTCGTTCAGATAGAGCGCCAAGAGACCCACAAAGCCGATGGAGAAGCAGGCACGCACTCTCATGATAGACGAGTCCTGCGCAACGGCCAGGTAGTTGGACTCGTAGAAGGTGGGGGCCACGTCCGAGAAGAAGAGCAGGCGACTCATGTTGGTCTGCTGCTGGATGCGCTGGAACTGCTTGGTGTAGTAGTTTTTGGCCTTGATCTGGTTCATGATCTCCTTGAAGCCGCCGCTGTAGTTGGGCGGCGCGTTGGCTCTCAGAATCGACTCGTTGGCGTCCACATCTGTGTACGGTTTGTTGCTGTGCGAGAGCACGCGACTGCGGGCGTGACTCTGACTCTGACTCATACTGGCGCTGTTGCGAGAGAAGCGAGCTCCTCCCTGGGAGGTGGCGTTGCTGCTGCGGCGGTGCTTGGGCGTGGTTTTCAATTCGACAAAAGAACTGGTGCGCTCTTCCATGATAAAGGTGCGTTCGTCGTTGGCCATTCACTGTCCGACAGCAACAAGTGTTAAACCACGGATGCAAGTTGGCCTTCCGTACTACCACCGACTAGTGGCGACGTTACCTGCGGAGCACTCGGTTGCAGTCCCCCACGAGCAATTCGGGAACTGAACGAGGCGCAACGCGGCACGAGAGTGCGGCCCAAATCTCCCAAGCTGATCGAGCTCGAGCACGAAACGGTCGCACGTACTGACCGGCTGTCCGGGCTCTATCTGCCAGCCTTCGCCAACTGCTGGAAGCACGTTCGGAAGCGCGGGAATTCGGTGGTGACCGACGGCGCAAAAGCGAAAGTGAGACTGTCGGTGCGGGTTGATCACTGCGCCGTGCCTGCGGGAAGACGATGGAGCAATCCCGTGCGCTTGCAGGTGCCATTGGCCTCACCTTGAGCTGTAGCCATCGGAGCTTGCGGCAGTCGTCACGTTGCGCGGGAATTTTGATTAAGCAACTGTACTGAATCAACGATATCACGTGGAGATGGAGGATGCACCCAGCTCAGGTAAAGGTGCAATATCTGTTGGCTGGCTGGCAGCAAACCCACCTCGTTGCTGCTGGTTGCTGCGACTGGCAAACACACACACACCAGCAGCTTTGTTCGTGCCGGCCGGTTCTCAGCTCGATAGCTACGGCCAAACTCATTTGCTGCTTGTCTTGTTGCCTTGCAGCCAAAAGCGACTAATAACGACGTCACTACACCTTCTCTTCTAGTCCAGCTCGTCGATGCAGACGGCTTGCGGCCTCCTTGCGATGGCCGGCGGGTCCGCCACCTCTCTGACGCTGGGCACTCGGATCCGCACGTACTCGTGGCGATCCTCGTCGAACACGACAGCCCACTCGTCGTTGGACACGCAGTCCGTCCACGGTCCAGACTCCACCGCCTGCTGCTCCTCGAAGAACTGCTCGGGCTCGTGGTCTGCCGTGGGGCTGTTCGAGTAGTCGTACCAGTGGTGCTCGGGCGGTGTCTCATTCGCGCCGCTCGAATTCGCCGAGCTGCCCGACGCCTCCACGCCCCAGTCCCTGCGTCCCTGCGGCCGCGAGTGGCCCGACCCTGAACGGCGACGGCGTTCTCGTCGCCGCGACCGACTGCTGGAGCTCTCGAGGAACTGCGAGATCTCGAGCAGCTCCTCGCGGTTCCAGGCGATCTCGCAGTTGTCCGCGGCGAGGCTGTCGTGGCAGTGCCGGGCGAAGGCCGCCAACTTGTCGAGCCGCAGCGACTCGTGCAGCGCCGACCGTGACGCCGACCAGTCCGCCTGCTGCCTGTTGTGGCCCGAGCTCGAGGACGTCAACCCGGCGCGCGACCCGCTGCGCAATACGTCGCGCACCTCATCCAGCCCGGCGCTGCTCTGGGCGTCGCCATGCCGACGCGTCACTTTATCCACGCATTGCCGGCAGAAACACTCGGTCGCCGGCTTGCCAGACCGCAACTCCAGGCGAAACACATTCCTGCGCTGCCGGCACTTCCGACACACCTGCTGGCGACAGCCCATGCACACTTTGTGTGCAAAGCCGAGCATCTTGGGCGGCGGCGACATGCACACCGCGCAGTGCGGCGCTCCCTTCTCGGGTCTTGCCTCGGCGCTCTTGGCCATCAGGGCCGAGAACTGCTTGGCCCTTGCACATCTCAGGAAATTGCCGGCACTCAGCACCCTCTCGGCTGTAACGAAGCTGGCGATCGATTCCGGGATCAACGTGCTCAAGTCCATGTCTCCCAGGGTGAAGACCCCCACCCAGTCGGGACTCAGTTGCCTGTACAGGTAGCACCAGCTCACATCCACCCTCTGCAGTCCGCGCTCTCGGTTCGCCGGTCGCTCGGGCAGGTCGATCGACTGCAGCACGTGGTAGGCAAAG
Source organism: Phytophthora quininea (assembly GCA_011947345.1). Lineage (NCBI taxonomy): Eukaryota > Oomycota > Peronosporomycetes > Peronosporales > Peronosporaceae > Phytophthora > Phytophthora quininea. Next base: position 86,859 of record JAAVTG010000473.1, read on the forward strand.
TACTCGCCTCTCCTGTCCACAATGCGGCCCATGCGCTCGTACGTGAGCATATCCTTGTCTCCTAGCAGTCCGCTGCTGCCCGCAAAGCCCCGCATGGCGAACCACTTCACTCCTGCAAATACAATGGGCGCCCGCAGGTCGTTGGCCTCAAACACCCGCAGCACGGCGCCGTCCACAAACTTGTCGCTCAGCAGCGTCTTGACGATGCGCAGACTCTCGGTCGAGTCGCAGTAAACGCCACTAAGTGTGTCGTCCAAAGTGCCCGGCACGATGCCGCTGCCCAGCAGCACGCGGGCCCCGTCGGTGGCCGTCCGCGGGCGGTAGACGTTCATGGCGTCGCGCCGACGCACCCGTTGCCAAGGCCCGAGGCTCGCAGCTGCGTGGAATTCGTCGTGGGCGGCCAAGGACCTCTCGATGAGGTCATCGCACTGCTCGTCCAGTTGCGCGCGGCGAGCGGCGCTCAGCGAGAACGGCGGCAGACTCGACGCCATGTCCGCTGGAAGTGAAGTGGCACTTCTTTGATGGCGAAATGTAGCATCGTGATCAGGGTTTAGTAGTAAACGTGGAAAGATTACTACACAGTACTACTACTACTACCATTTTGATACTATAGTACTTGAGCAAATATAGACAAGTCCATTTGGCTATATCATAAAGACTCCTGGAAATAGTACTATCCATTACTACTTTTGCATTTTCAGGCCCGAAACTACCATGACCTCGCAAGTATTCGCGAAGGTGCCTTCATTTGTGGCGGACTAACCAATGTTTATGCTTCCATTAGTGGCTTAGTGAATTGGAGACTAAACTTTGTGGTCACTACCTATTGATACATCGATGATCGATGTAGTTATGCTATGACAAGTGAACTTGTTTGCTCGAGAGATCCTCGATGCGATGACATTCGCTGCCGCTTCAATGCGACGTGTGCAAGTGTGCAAGTGGTGGTGACGGTCAGTCTAGCGAGGACAGTACGAACGATAGAAGAATTCGTACAGTGACATGGGCGTCACCGCAATGGCAGCAGCGTTGCCGCGAGATGAAGCACATCGGATGTGCGATTCTTACCCTCGGTCTCGGCAGCAACCCCGACGGCGCTGAGCAGAAGACCGCGGCTGATGGGCTATTGGCGTAGAGCGAGACCTATCGGTAGCAGACAGCGGAGCAGACGACGGGCAAGATGATGGCAGTAGGAGCGACTGCAGTGGCGTCGCTCGAGACATCGCCGGAAAAGGAAGGACCAGTGATAGTCACGGCGCCGTCGGCCGGAGCAGCGACACTCACGAAGACCAAGACAGCAGTAGGATAACTACAGGGCAAGACGAGCAGGAGAGGACGAATCCGTCCAAGAGGGACGATCACGATGGATGCAAGGTTATGATGATGTACATGATTTGTATATACGTGCAAAGCTGTCTGTAGTGCGATCGCATTAAAAGAATAAGGGGAGCAAAGGCTCTGCTTGATTTCGACTTGCCAAACGCCTTTGAAGGCTATCTAGTGAAATCAGCCAACCCGATTGGAGCACATAACATGCACGTCTGATACAGTAAGCTGCTGTAATCTTTGTTCCCAGTTCGTGCCACTGGTGACGTGACTTTCGCTTTGACCCGCTGCGTGCTACTGCGCCAGTTGTGCCTGTGGCATCGAGGTGGTGTCTGGTGGCCAACCTAGATAGGTCTAACTACCCACTACGTGCAGTGCACCCTGCTATCTGGGCCTTTTCCGTGCAGTCGACATTCAGTCGTTCCGTCTCTGAAGTCCTTCAAGGATGTAGTCCTGGCCAGTCCAGCGGGTTAATCTACTGCAGGGCCTGGATCAGGTACCCGTTTGTTGCTGCCACCGCAAGCACTACCAGATTACTAGCGCTGGATCACCCTTCCTCACGAGCTACAGCTACCGTTCTGGTTCTCACTTCTTGCGGTCTGTTCGGTCTTCACGTCCATCATAACTTGCGGCAATGAATAGATCATCGTCACCAGCAACTTGAATATATTGAGAGAAGGTGCCAAACCGGCATCTGCTCAGCACGGCTCCAATATCCAACTAAGTTTTTCTACACATCCATCTGCTGGAGCGCGCATCTCTTCGTCTTCGGGAATTTATTTATTTTTTGGGAACTCGTAATTTTTTCATTGGGCTGGGCACATACAGACAACGACGGTGAAACTCGACCCCCATACAGCGGAATTTTATTTTCAAGTCAAGTGTACAAAAACATACAAACCGCTTTTTACCAATCAGATAGAATCTCCAGTTACTGGCCAGCGTGTCTTGCCGGTTTCGCGCCATTTTCAGTTTTGCTGCTGAAATGAAAGCTAAACGCTGCCAGAAGCAATACACTATTAAGGAGCGACGTGAAGCTGTCGAGCAAGCTGCAGTGCATGGCTGCAAACCCGCGGCTAGAGCACTCAAAATACCCTTGAGCACACTAAAGGGTTGGAGGAAAAAGAGCAATGTTCTGTTCGAGTTTAAAGGGGCTCAGACGAGTAGATCTACGAAAGGCCAGGGTGCGAAAAGCAAGATCACCTTCGGACATGACTTAGTCACTTTCATGAAGGACGTGCGTCGCGAAGAAGAGGTGGGATCAACGAATTTTATTGTATATATTATTACTGATGTTTTTTCTAGTACTTGTGTACAGCCAGCACGATAGAGTATATTAAGCTGGAGCATGGCTGAGTGCTTATCTGGCGACGAAGTCAACTCCAGAGAGCGGAGTAAGCGCTCTTATGCGCTTGTGCCAGCGCTTTGCAGCACGGTGAGTTTTTATATTTTCTTGTAAACTAATTCTAAGGAATTGTTTCCGACGTAGACATGGCTTTTCGGTTCAAAAGCCTAGCCACACTAAGAAGGATGACGGTGATCTGATAGAGACGCATCTAAAATTTGCTACCGAATTTTGGGAGGAACATGCAGCCTACCCTGACTCTGCAATTTTTAATGTTGACGAGACTGCAATCTATTTCGACACGCCCCCCACAAAACCTGGGCCATTAAGGGACGTAAAGGCTCCGTCAAGGTGAAGCACGTCCAGAAAAATCGGGTAGGCTTACTGCTGTGCTTACAATCAGAGCGGACGGTAAGTTTTTCTATTAGTTTTTAATATTTTCTGAGCTAATATTTTTACAGGAAAAAAGCTACCTATTCTCTTCATATTGCGAGGAATGCCAGGTGGTGCCGTGGAGACCGATGAGCTTTCAACATATCCTGTAGGACATGTGTACACAGTCCAGGAGAATGGCTGGATGGACGCTACGGTCTGGCAAACATTCGCAAAGAGTCTACTGAAGTACGAAATCGACGCTCCCTCCGTACTTCTTTTGGATAATTTTGAGTCCCACGTATCGAAAGAAGGTCAAGATATCGTGGCGGATGAGACGTCTGCCATTGTGTGCCCAGTTCCTCCTAACAGCACGTCCGTGTGCCAACCCCTCGATGTTGGGGTCATGGGTCCGCTGAAAAAGAAACTCGTCGCAGAGTGGCTACGCGATAACGTTGCTGCTACTCGGACTGCCAAGGAAAAGCGCCGTGAGGCAGTGCTGCGTACAATTCGTGCGTGGGAAGACATATCAAGTGAGTGCGTTGTCCGCAGTTTCGAAAAGGCAATTCCGAAGGAGCCGATCGCTTTAGTGTAGGGCAATATACAAGATTCAGCAATAGCTTCAATATTGACCAATAGAAATTGAGTTTTGTTTTCGGGTCTTTCGGGGTCGAGTTTCCATGTCATTTGTCCTTTCTCTAACTATATAGCAAGTCCACGTCGGGGTGGGGTCGAGTTTTACCGTCGTTATCTGTAATGGTATAGTTATTTTTACCAATCATGGATCGGAAAGTTTCATGTCACACATCTGGTTTTAAGCGCGGCGCTTAAAGTTGAACACCTCTTCAACTCCAGCGCCCTCGACCGAGCGAAGTGAGGTGCTCCACATTGGGGAGGTAGAGGGGTCTTTGGGTTCGCACTAACCCCAACATGGGTCCCTGCGTGTTATTGGGTTTAGGTTATTAGGGTGTAGTTTAAGCACTACATGACCATGACAGTGTCTGGAACGCTGCCTGCGGTTTACGGTCCGTGTGCGTAGTATGCGGACGTAAACCCCGGCGTGGCATTTTACGTGTTTTAGATGTGGGGAATAAGGGTGTAGTTTCATCGTTTCTCAGGGCTATGACATTGCCTGGAGAGCTGCCATTGATTTGTGTGCATCTTATGCATTGATTTGCATCGGAGCAAACTCCATCTCCATTGACTTGCAGTATGCATTACTATCGCGCCCTTTTCACCCCTTCCGAGTATATAAGGATTCGTATTGAGTTTTTGAACCACCCATCCTGCAATGCTAAACAACCATCACTCTGTTCCACATTTCCTGTTGAGGGCCCATTCTCAAAGACGCCCCCCAGACCACAAGTGCGAAGAAGGTAAGGTCGGCAAGGAGTGAAAGAGTGCTAAGTCGGGGTAAGAAGACGGACGAGGGTGCGGACAAGTTGACAGGCATCGAGCAGATGCAGGTGACGTGGGCGTACGATACGAATACATGTACAACACATTGATTTTAGAGACAGGCGCTACTTGTACTAAGAACGCCGCTGCAGATCCTGCAGCACGAACGATATGGAGTCACAGGTGGAGATTTTGGAGATAGAGTCACGGATGGAGATGGTGGGGACGTGGAGCTGGCAATGAAAAATTGAGTTTAAGGTTGCCCCACCAGACATTCCAGCTTTGATTGATGCGAACGAGGTGGCTGCGGTAAATGCGTAAGTGGAGGAGGGCAACTCGCAACCGCCCCTTCGCAATGTCGGGCGTACTCGACTTGGGATTCTAAACAGAATGTGAACGAATCCAAAGAGCTTTGACACATTCGATGAATCTGACCGCTTCCGTAAGGACCTGGATATAAATAATGCTGCGTCGGACCCCACACAAACTGCCGCTGGTATCACCAAGATATACACCTGCAGGTACCACGTGGACTGCACTCCTCGCATGCGGGTTGAGCCGTTAGGCTCCAGGTTCGTGTGCGAGTTTAGTGGAGTGCATGAGCAAGAAGAAGCAGGTCGACCTGCCCGTAGTATTGCTCGGTGTTTTGTGTAGCCGTTACACGACATGTTCGCTAGTGGAGAGAGGCCCAGCGAGCTCTTGATCGACTGGCAGAAAAATATCGTGGCACTCTGCTAGAAAATCTGCTTACCAACATTCGACAAGTCCAAAACCGCAAGTCAAACAGGAAAGCACAACAGAGTCGTCGACGCGGCGACTGGCAACATATCTCGACATACAGTGAATTGTATTCATGGGCAGCAGCAAAACTGTGCAACTCGCGTGATGATTTTGAAGCGGGGGATGAACAACAGACGATGATTTTTGATAGGTTTTAGTCCAATGCTGAGGGACAAACTGGCGAGCAAACGTTTTGGATTGGTTCTTGGGTCTAGTTCAGAACCTTACTATTGTTCATGACAGAGGTGATCCTTTTTCGCTCTCGTGCGATGGTACCTATCACCTTCACCAAGGAGGGTGGACCTTGATAAACCTTGGAGTAACTGGGGTGATCTATGATGCGGAGAAGCGAGCGTTTCACCAACGATTTTACCCTTGGTTGTTTGGGTTTGTGCGTACCAAGTGTGAACCAGCGTATTACGCATTTTTTCAGACTGCGAAGTGTGTTGCCCGTCAATATTTTCGTTAGATCTGGAAACCACTTGTGGGCTGTGTGATCATGCGGACTATATTACAAACGCCTACAAGCGCGCTTGGCCGGACATTACAATTGGCACGTGCTGACCCCATGTCTCCTGAAACGCTCTTTCCAGCTGAGAGGAGAGATACGCGAATTACTTTTCGTCAACGTATGTGAAGTCCCCTTTCAATACGTGGTTTGTCGGTGCTACGCAGCAAACCGAGGTTCTACCTCAGCAGCAGGGAGTGGAATCGTTCAACAAAAGCATCAAGAATGGCATGGGTGTGAGCTTGCGTAGTGTCACGATCCATTTCTTGGATGTCACAATGGGCAGCATGCATGAGTATTGCTGTGAGCATTTATTTCCTCCCAGGATTGCGTTGTTTGCATCAGCGCCGCTCCCGAACGAGTATCTGATCAAGGCACGAGAAATTGTGAATGTCTCCTCACGATTTTATGTTGCACGAGGGAGAACCACACTTTACGTGTCTCGATAAAGTCACGCCCACATCGCTGTGACAGCTAGAGTGAACGCCAGGTTTGACGTCTCCAAACAAAAAATTGCTGTGAGTCGCGTCTTACTATCAGGGGTTTCAAAATCCTCCAAATCCATATTTAAAATACGCGCATATTTCGTAGTGTGGTCAAACCAAAGTCAGCGTGGTGCTTCGTAAAGACACGTCACGGTACCATCACGAAATCCGCCGCTGCTTCTCGGGGCACCAACACGCTACCCGCAACCTTGTCGCTGCTTGCGGCGGCCATGTATAGCCCAGGAGTGACCAACTTAACATGTCAGGTCGGGAGTATGTACTGTCATACAAAGAAGATTACAAAATACGTGCCAATTGTTGAAAATCTTGTTATTTTAGGGCCATTTTAGGGGTAGAAGACAAAACACGATTATAGCCATGGCGGATCTTAAAATCCGAATACGGTGTGGGACAGAGGCTGAGATCAGAGTGGTACCGGCACCAAATACGCATGGATTTGAGGAAATCCGCCGAGGTCAAATCAACCGCGAAAAACCTCGATTTTGAAACTCCCTAATATATGTATTTGTTGTAGATACGCAAAATACCAAGATCACTCGTTGTATCGTGTGCAAATGGATCCCAGCGTGAGCCTTCATTCTCTACGTGGGAATCCTATAGTATCTAGCGACGACATTCGAGCATTTCGTCGCAAATATCGATGTGACTGCAAAGGTTACGCAAGTTCTGGCTGGGTGTGCGCACATGTACTGGCAGCCACCGCAATTGAAGGAAAGATCGATCTAAAAAATGAGATTATGACGGTGCAACCTCGTCGCGGCGCTGGGCGTCCAGCCAAGGAGTTAGAATGTCTTGTCCGGGACCACGTAAACGCATCGGATGAATAAAATTCGTTGTACAACGGGCCAAAACAAACGCTACGATGACGGCTTGAGGCCCGGCCGCTACATGCCCTTGAAATGCCAGTGTATCCCGGGCGCCAGACACTTCTAACAGTACCGACGAGTGGAGCTGGTACAAAGGGCGGGTTGAATGTTATTTTCAAGGTTCGGAACCTCAGCAATGGACATTGGTGTTTGATGATGGCAAGACGGTGGACGTCCTCGTGGATGAGCTAATCTCGGATCTGAGCGCAGCTTCGAAGCGACACTAGAGGTAATGCGTATTTGAATTGCTCTTATGCTGATTTTACTCACAGAGTTTGCATTCCAGAACCCATGGTGATGATGCATCGAATATTTTTCTTAGTTTGCATTCCAGAGTTCATGATGATGATGCATTGAACGTTTTTCTTGGTTTGAGGTTGATTCGCAGGATCAGTGCCGCGACACCTCGGGCGGTATGCCGATGCGAGCCAAATTTGATGTTCCCGCTGCTGTTCTGTGTATTTAATTGCTATTGGTGTTGGCTTCTTAATTAGCCAGTCAACTCGTCTTAACTTCTCAGTCGTCAATGCACGCTATTCGAGTATTTTGATTTTCAATTGTAGTATTTTGTCGATGCTGACGAAACCGGCTGAGTATGCAAAAAAACTAGTCCAGAATTCATTCCTCTAGGCGATTTTATTTGTCGGCTGTGCACGTGGCGACTCGGCTGGGAAGAAGTTCCCAGCCGAGTTGCAATTAAAAGATCAACGCAGCATAAATTTTCTAAGCGCCCAGTTTAAAATGAATATATACCTAGTAAATAATATGCTCCCTTCATCTTCTCGCTATCTTTCTACAGGTGCCTGCTCGCGGCGTTCGTTACGCCCACCTTGGCTTGTCCGGGTTCTCATCGTCCTCTCCTGCTCGTCTTGCCCTGTAGTTATCCTGCTGCTGTCTTGGTCTTCGTGAGTGTCGCTGCTCCGGCCGACGGCGCCGTGACTACCACTGGTCCTTCCTTTTCCGGCGATGTCTCGAGCGACGCCACTGCAGTCGCTCCTACTGCCATCATCTTGCCCGTCGTCTGCTCCGCTGTCTGCTACCGATAGGTCTCGCTCTACGCCAATAGCCCATCAGCCGCGGTCTTCTGCTCAGCGCCGTCGGGGTTGCTGCCGAGACCGAGGGTAAGAATCGCACATCCGATGTGCTTCATCTCGCGGCAACGCTGCTGCCATTGCGGTGACGCCCATGTCACTGTACGAATTCTTCTATCGTTCGTACTGTCCTCGCTAGACTGACCGTCACCACCACTTGCACACTTGCACACGTCGCATTGAAGCAGCAGCGAATGTCATCGCATCGAGGATCTCTCGAGCAAACAAGTTCACTTGTCATAGCATAACTACATCGATCATCGATGTATCAATAGGTAGTGACCACAAAGTTTAGTCTCCAATTCACTAAGCCACTAATGGAAGCATAAACATTGGTTAGTCCGCCACAAATGAAGGCACCTTCGCGAATACTTGCGAGGTCATGGTAGTTTCGGGCCTGAAAATGCAAAAGTAGTAATGGATAGTACTATTTCCAGGAGTCTTTATGATATAGCCAAATGGACTTGTCTATATTTGCTCAAGTACTATAGTATCAAAATGGTAGTAGTACTATGTAGTAATCTTTCCACGTTTACTACTAAACCCTGATCACGATGCCACATTTCGCCATCAAAGAAGTGCCACTTCACTTCCAGCGGACATGGCGTCGAGTCTGCCGCCGTTCTCGCTGAGCGCCGCTCGCCGCGCGCAACTGGACGAGCAGTGCGATGACCTCATCGAGAGGTCCTTGGCCGCCCACGACGAATTCCACGCAGCTGCGAGCCTCGGGCCTTGGCAACGGGTGCGTCGGCGCGACGCCATGAACGTCTACCGCCCGCGGACGGCCACCGACGGGGCCCGCGTGCTGCTGGGCAGCGGCATCGTGCCGGGCACTTTGGACGACACACTTAGTGGCGTTTACTGCGACTCGACCGAGAGTCTGCGCATCGTCAAGACGCTGCTGAGCGACAAGTTTGTGGACGGCGCCGTGCTGCGGGTGTTTGAGGCCAACGACCTGCGGGCGCCCATTGTATTTGCAGGAGTGAAGTGGTTCGCCATGCGGGGCTTTGCGGGCAGCAGCGGACTGCTAGGAGACAAGGATATGCTCACGTACGAGCGCATGGGCCGCATTGTGGACAGGAGAGGCGAGTACTTTGCCTACCACGTGCTGCAGTCGATCGACCTGCCCGAGCGACCGGCGAACCGAGAGCGCGGACTGCAGAGGGTGGATGTGAGCTGGTGCTACCTGTACAGGCAACTGAGTCCCGACTGGGTGGGGGTCTTCACCCTGGGAGACATGGACTTGAGTACGTTGATCCCGGAATCGATCGCCAGCTTCGTTACAGCCGAGAGGGTGCTGAGTGCCGGCAATTTCCTGAGATGTGCAAGGGCCAAGCAGTTCTCGGCCCTGATGGCCAAGAGCGCCGAGGCAAGACCCGAGAAGGGAGCGCCGCACTGCGCGGTGTGCATGTCGCCGCCGCCCAAGATGCTCGGCTTTGCACACAAAGTGTGCATGGGCTGTCGCCAGCAGGTGTGTCGGAAGTGCCGGCAGCGCAGGAATGTGTTTCGCCTGGAGTTGCGGTCTGGCAAGCCGGCGACCGAGTATTTCTGCCGGCAATGCGTGGATAAAGTGACGCGTCGGCATGGCGACGCCCAGAGCAGCGCCGGGCTGGATGAGGTGCGCGACGTATTGCGCAGCGGGTCGCGCGCCGGGTTGACGTCCTCGAGCTCGGGCCACAACAGGCAGCAGGCGGACTGGTCGGCGTCACGGTCGGCGCTGCACGAGTCGCTGCGGCTCGACAAGTTGGCGGCCTTCGCCCGGCACTGCCACGACAGCCTCGCCGCGGACAACTGCGAGATCGCCTGGAACCGCGAGGAGCTGCTCGAGATCTCGCAGTTCCTCGAGAGCTCCAGCAGTCGGTCGCGGCGACGAGAACGCCGTCGCCGTTCAGGGTCGGGCCACTCGCGGCCGCAGGGACGCAGGGACTGGGGCGTGGAGGCGTCGGGCAGCTCGGCGAATTCGAGCGGCGCGAATGAGACACCGCCCGAGCACCACTGGTACGACTACTCGAACAGCCCCACGGCAGACCACGAGCCCGAGCAGTTCTTCGAGGAGCAGCAGGCGGTGGAGTCTGGACCGTGGACGGACTGCGTGTCCAACAACGAGTGGGCTGTCGTGTTCGACGAGGATCACCACGAGTACGTGCGGATCCGAGTGCCCAGCGTCAGAGAGGTGGCGGACCCGCCGGCCATCGCAAGGAGGCCGCAAGCCGTCTGCATCGACGAGCTGGACTAGAAGAGAAGGTGTAGTGACGTCGTTATTAGTCGCTTTTGGCTGCAAGGCAACAAGACAAGCAGCAAATGAGTTTGACCGTAGCTATCGAGCTGAGAACCGGCCGGCACGAACAAAGCTGCTGGTGTGTGTGTGTTTGCCAGTCGCAGCAACCAGCAGCAACGAGGTGGGTTTGCTGCCAGCCAGCCAACAGATATTGCACCTTTACCTGAGCTGGGTGCATCCTTCATCTCCACGTTGATTCAGTTGCTTAATCAAAAAATGTAACGAATTCACACCCTCTTCTCTCTAACGTACGTCACTAGCATTTTAGTCCCCGTTACTCTTCTTGCTTTGTAAAGGTCCTATCGACTAAGACACAATACGGTTAGGACACTGGCTAAGATCGCTACATCACATATATTGTGGAAATGTCTACCTTGCTCCCACACAGTTTCTAGCCAGGCCTTGATCTCATTACGATTTTTCACACGCTTTAGTAGCGCGTCATCGTCGATTATATCACCGCCACTTTCTCCAATGTTTTCCGAAGTTGCGACACCAGTCCAAGTCACGCTACATGTAGTATCCACAAATCGTATATCGTTGTCATCGAGATCTGTGACGTGTTCATCATCCTCCGATGGTCCATCAGAATCAAAACAACATATGCATCGCGCTTGCCAGGACTGCAAACATTCACGTCAAGCGGTGATGCAAAAATTTAGCTCTCCTGTGATCATTTTCGAACTCATCATCGTTCAATCGTTGAGCTTCATTAATGCCGACTTGATCGGCATCATCAACGCTACTACCAGTTTCAGAACCGGATGAACGCTGGGCTCTACTTCGCCGTCTCTAGCTTCCGTAAAGCTGATGCTAGTTGTCGGCAATCCACCAACAGGTCCATATAATGCTTCATGTCGGGACGCGCGGCGGCGGTGGCGAGGTAAGCGTTGGTGTGGATACTGTGGAGGGACGACGTAAATTGGAAACTGAACTATGTTTGTGATGTTCTCTTTGCTAGCTACGACATGCATGCCATGGAGGCGCTTCTTGGGCTTCTCCATGGTGGGTAAGTTTCTTTTTCTTTGCCTATACTAAACCTAAATATAAAACGTTTCTTTTTCCTTTGTTTTCCTAAGAGTTGCCGATGAGTGCTCGGCACTCAAGTGGCGAGTGCCTGCCGTGCGCTCCTGGCCTCACAAGGCAGGCTGGCGCACGGCGGCCGTGGCACTTGGCCGCTGGCGTGCAGGTCAGCACGCCAGGAAGAAGTTGGCCCGGGCGTGCTGACCTGCACGCACCCGGCCTGACATCTCCCCTGCTTGTGTTCGCGTTGGCGACGCCGATATTCCTCAAGGAGTTGTTGCCAATGCGAAACATGCTTGATGTCTTTCTCGTTTTCCCAGGTTGCTTCGTGTTCAGGGATGCCATGCCACTGAACTAACCATTGACGCTTGCGGCGTCTCGAGCGGTTCTTCAACAACTTCTCTACCAGGAATAGTTGTTCTTCAGTTTCATCATTGAGAATGAGAGGAACCGCTTTCGGTATCGGACGATTTGGAAAGTCCGACACATTGGTTTTGTTGTGCGACAAGAGTTCGACGTTGAACGTTGGGTTGAGTCTCTTCATGGAGTTTGGAAGAATCAACTTGGCGACATTGTCGTTGATCATGCGTTTGATCACGAAAGGTCCAACCTTCTTAGCCGCTAGTTTTGCTTTCTTTAGCTCTGTATCCTTGTTGACTGTCTTTAGCGGTAGGTTCTTCGTATCGAGCAGCACTAAGTCTCCTTCTTTGAAGTCGACTTGACGACGTTTGCGATCGTAGTACTCTTTCTGTTTTGTTTGCGCGTATTCCAAGTTCTTGCGAGCTTCTTCCACGATTTCTTGTCGTTCCTTTGCAAAATTTCTTGCGAATTCTGCAATCGTTACGTCTTGCTCTGACTGAAGTAGCTCTCTCATCTCTTCAGCAACTATGTTCGACACTTTACGTCCTGTGTCTACTTCGAACGGAGTAAGCTTTGTTGATGCGTTGACGAGTGTTGAGTGGGCATACTCCACTGTTCCGAGATGCTTTACCCAATCGTCGCCATGGTACGATACCATGCATCTCAGTGCGTCTTCTAACACTAGATTCTGACGTTCCGTTTGACCATCAGCTTGAGCTCTGTGAGCTGTGGTCATGCTAAGCTTGACGCCCATCAGCTGCATCAATGACTTCCAGAAGTCCGAAATGAACTTCGAGTCACGATCACTGATGATTACCTTTGGCAGTCCATGGTGTCTGACAACAGCATCAAAGAAAACTTTTGCTGTGTCTTGGGCATCAGCTGTGGTGTAGGTTGGTGCATATTTTGCGCGCTTCGATAGTTTGTCGACAGCCACAAAGATAGCATCGAATCCTTCCGACGCAGGTAATCCTGTGATGAAGTCCATTGAAATGACTTCCCGACATTCCTTAGGAATGGGTATTGGCATAAGAAGTCCTTGCTTCTTTTGACTGTTAGACTTCCATCTTGCACAGGTCTCACAGGTACGAACGTATTCACGAACGTCACGATCCATAGTCGGCCACCAATACCATTGCGATAGCTTGAGGTAGGTGCGACGACTACCTGGATGCGCCGAAGTGTTACCATCATGAAATTCCGTGATGATGTTGGTACGTAACTGTTTGCGTTTAGGCACACACAAACGGTAGACTTTGTCTTTCTTTCTCTTGAAGAAGAGAAGACTGTTGTGTTTCACGAACTTTTCCGGATTAGCACCGTTATTCCACTGCTCTTTGAAAGCAACGTCCGACTCATATCCACGACTAAACTCTCTTTTCTGCATGTCGGACAGATGGGGACTCACAAAGTGGAAATCGACGCTGTTGACTTGTTCTTGTGGGACGCCAATCGGGCGACTCTCCCCCGTAAGTCGACATCGTCGAGAATGAGGTGCGAATCATCAACCGAAAGGTGACGAAACACCGATGATTGAACCATGTTCTCATGTAATGGTGACGCACGTTGTGCACACGAGTCATCACATTCATGAACTGTGTAAGTGACTTCAGGTAACGGAGCTGGTTCCTCTTCGAGCTCGTCCGGATCTTCCACCGAAGGTCGTGATAACGCATCAGCGACCACGTTAGCTTTGCCACGTACATGATGCAACGTGAACGTGAAGTTGGAAAAGTGAGTTAAGAAGCGAGCCATCTTCGGTGACACTCGAGGATGATGCAACATCCACGAACATGCAGAACTGTCTGTATAGACATCAAACGGACGTCCATGTAGATAGTGTCTCCATTTCTCTGTTGCTGTTTTGATGGCGAGCAACTCCTTCTCATGCGTAGGCCACGCACGTTCATGTTCATCAAACTTCTTGGAAAAGAAGGCGATCGGATGGTCGGCACCATCGTAGTTCTGTGACAGAACTCCACCCATGCAATACCCAGATGCATCGGTTGTTACGACAAACGGTCGTGAGAAGTCGGGCAACTTCAACGTTGGGGCTTGTTGAAGTGCAAGCTTTAGCGCTAGAAAAGCATTTTCGTGCTCTTCATTCCATGTCCATGGTGTATCGGCTTTAGTTAGTGCTCGTAGAGGACGTGCAATCTCTGCAAAATGTTCATCAAACTTCTTGGAAAGAAGGCGATCGGATGGTCGGCACCATCGTAGTTCTGTGACAGAACTCCACCCATGCAATACCCAGATGCATCGGTTGTTACGACAAACGGTCGTGAGAAGTCGGGCAACTTCAACGTTGGGGCTTGTTGAAGTGCAAGCTTTAGCGCTAGAAAAGCATTTTCGTGCTCTTCATTCCATGTCCATGGTGTATCGGCTTTAGTTAGTGCTCGTAGAGGACGTGCAATCTCTGCAAAATCGCAGATAAACTTGCGATAGTACCCGGCCAGCCCCAAGAAACTCAACAGAGCTTTACGGGATGTTGGTGCTGGATACTTCGCGATTGCTTCGGTCTTGCGAGGGTCTACTTTCAGTCCTTCTTGCGATACCATGTGACCAAGGAAGGCTACTTCCGACTGTCCAAATGAACACTTTGACAAATGCGCGTACAGTCGTTCACGACGGAGAACGGAACAGACTGTGCGTAAATGCTCAACATGCTCTTCCATGCTCTTGGAAAAGATGCATATGTCATCAAGATAGACGACAACAAAATCATACTTCTCAAAGAGCGTACGCATAAGTCTTGACCAAGTTCCTGGCATTCCAGCCATACCCATAGGCGCAACGCACCATTGATAGGTTTCCTTGTGCGTACGAAACGCAGTGTATGGTCGACTAGATTTAATCACCAACATTTGATGATACCCTTGCGCAAGATCTATCAACGTATAGATGACACATCCTACCATACGATCAAAAAGTTCTTCGATCATAGGTAATGGAATTTTTGCGATCAGGGTCAAGTTGTTGACGTATCGATAGTCAATCACCCAACGTAACGGAATTTTCGTGTTACCGCTACGGAGCCATTCAGCTCTACGTGGAAACATGCCCGTTACCGGATCCTTCTTTGGAATAGCGAAGATGTTCGAGACCCATGGAGAGTTAGACAACTCAATCCATCCTTTGCGTAAGTTTTCCTGTACGAACTCTTCGAGGGCATCTTGCTCCATTTTTGACAAGCGAAACGGTGCTCTTGAGCTTGGCTTAGCTCCTTCTTTCATGGTCAACTCGAAGTTTACTTCTCGAGATGGAGGCAATGTATCCGGTAACTTATCCGGGAACACATCTGCAAATTCTTCCGTAACCACCTTACGGATGGGTTCAGGAATTGAATCTATGTCAGCTACCAGCTTGACCTTGACACGAAAGACTTGTTCATAGTCTCCGTCCTTAATGTTCTGATTGAACTGAGGGCCATCCACATCCGTGAAGTGAAACTGCTCGGGTACTTCTAGCTCTTCCGTTTGCCAGTTCACTTGCGGATTGTACTTCTGGAACCATGGTTTACCAAAGATCACATCGTGTGAGTCTGGTAGTTTCCATTCCACAAACTCCATTGAAGGAAAGAAGTATCCATCCATAGACACTGGAGCTTGAACATGTTTGACATCCTGCTTAGGAGTCATCGTTCCATCAAAGCGTGTTGCTTGCAGTTTCCGCAAAGCCAATATGGTAGTTGCTATACCGGGCTTGATCATGTTCTTACTTGCTCCCGTGTCCAATAAGATTCGGACATCTTTGCCGTTGATTCTGCCTCTTCGAATGAAAAGACTGGAAGTCGAACTAGACTTTACTGCATTAACCCGCAGGTTTTCGGACGTACTTGTTGGTTGCGATCCATGCAATACCAACTCTTTCTTTTCTGAGTGCGATTCGTGCACTTCAGGTGCTTCCACTGGTTGCGATTCGCGCACACCAGGTGCTTCCTCTGGTTGCAGTACTTGCATACCAGGTGCTTCCGTCATAGCAGTTGTCTCGACTTCGCTAACGTTGGACAAGATCGTTTCCTGTAGCATATCCATTTGCTCTTGGATGTCGGCTACGTTCATGGTTACATTCTCTAGGACAACAGTTTCCGAGTTGTCATCAGTGTGGTTCACCATGTTCATCCGAGCCTGCCCGCGACGATGCGTCTGGTTAAAACGGTTGTATCTCGGCGGGTTTCTTCTGGCTCTCTGCTGCGATCGAATAGGACAGTGGTTTGCCCTATGAGCAGCGCTTCCACACCTGAAACATAGGTTCCGGCGTATGCACTCCTCTCGCGAAGGTACATGCACATTGTCGATCTCCATCGGCTCAGCTCCATCGTTGTTTTCATCGTTTGAACGCTTACGGTCATAGGAACGGTACTTGGATCCGTCCGAACGTTTATGACGAGGATGAGACCGATCGTAGTCCAACGCTGTAGTGACAGCTTTTGCTAGCGTCTCGCAGCGTTTGTACTGAACTTCTTCGCGTATACTGGATGATAGACCACGTAGGAAGTAACTAATTTTGTCGAGTTCTTCCATCTTTTTAACCTGTGTTACTAGGTCGCGGAACTTGCTGACATACTCAGGCAAGTCTTTGCACTGTTTCTCCTTTAGGTCGTTCATCTGCTCACGCAGGCGTTCTTGCATGTCCTCGGGTACGAACTCAGCTTCCAACCTCTTGAAGAAGTCGTCAACACTTAAGAATG
Source organism: Phytophthora quininea (assembly GCA_011947345.1). Taxonomy (NCBI): domain Eukaryota; phylum Oomycota; class Peronosporomycetes; order Peronosporales; family Peronosporaceae; genus Phytophthora; species Phytophthora quininea. Next base: position 103,402 of record JAAVTG010000473.1, read on the forward strand.
TGCCCTTTTCAGCCATGTACCAGTGTGCGGCACCAAGCTTTAACGTTCCAGCGATGATTGCCAAGATTCTCTCCTTTATGTCGGTGTTTTTGTACGAGATAGCCTTTGCCTGGAAGTATTGATCGATATTCTGCTTGTACAGTTCAAATGACTCATCCAGAGTGCCTTTGTACGTGGGCAGCTTCATGCCTTCGAGTTTAAGCTCCGAGATTTGTTTCATCTCAGTGAACTGCTTAATAAGCTCGTTCTGCTTCTCTATCGAGGCGAGCATCGTCTGCATTAACTGTGCAGGGTCTGCCATACTTGATACTTGTAGAATCGATCAACTTCGAAAGGTACGTGGAGTAAAGTGATGGATTACGACAGAAACCTGTTACAAGGAATAGCTATGCTAACCCTAAGGTTTCGAGGTGGTCTTAGCCTTTTTGACTTAGCTGGAGAGCTCTCGGCGTCCTTGTGATGACGCTTGTGCTGCTTTCGGGTCGGATCTCCGCGCTTCGTGTACGGGTGCTCGTCCGGTTCGATTTCTCGAAGCACGCGCTGAATTCCCAGCGAGACGAGACGGTTCGCGCGAAACAGCTGTGCCTGAGTGTTGACTAACAGCTCAGCAATACGACGCTTTTCGGAGGAACGCTCACTTTCGTGCGTTTTTACGTGCTTGAGCAGAGCCTTCAGAATCCGGTCCGATTTGGCGATCGACTTGTAGAGGTCCTTGCGTGCCTTGTCTGCGAGGAACGGATCGTCCACCGAAAGACGTAGAAACGAGCCGACAAGCTTCGGGTCCTTGTCACTAGCGTGGACAACGGATGGCTTAGCTCGTGTCATAACCTAGCCCAATTGGGCCAAAACAACGAGACTTTTAGAGGTTGCTGGGCAAGTAAACCAAGAGCGTGCCTGACTTACCGGTTAGCCTAAGAATTATGTCCAAAATCGAACACTTAGGGTAAATAACGGGGCAGGTGTTGAAGAACGGTAATTACACTTATAGCCTAGCACAAATAGCCGTGGCGGAGCACTCTAGAGTACCACAAAGCCCACCAGCCAGATTTGCGCCAATCAGCGTGCGGCGACCAGAAACCAAAATTACGGTTCTAGCCACGCGGATGGGGGCAGTTACCCAATCAGGGAGCAACACTTCAGCCCTCACACCCAAAACTCCCGTAGATCTGCGGCGGACAGCGACGACCGAGATGGACAGCGACGACCGCTCCCCCGTGCTACCAGATGTCGGGACGCGCGGCGGCGGTGGCGAGGTAAGCGTTGGTGTGGATACTGTGGAGGGACGACGTAAATTGGAAACTGAACTATGTTTGTGATGTTCTCTTTGCTAGCTACGACATGCATGCCATGGAGGCGCTTCTTGGGCTTCTCCATGGTGGGTAAGTTTCTTTTCTTTGCCTATACTAAACCTAAATATAAAACGTTTCTTTTCCTTTGTTTTCCTAAGAGTTGCCGATGAGTGCTCGGCACTCAAGTGGCGAGTGCCTGCCGTGCGCTCCTGGCCTCACAAGGCAGGCTGGCGCACGGCGGCCGTGGCACTTGGCCGCTGGCGTGCAGGTCAGCACGCCAGGAAGAAGTTGGCCCGGGCGTGCTGACCTGCACGCACCCGGCCTGACACTTCAGCTGTTAAATCCGCCCTTGGTCTTTTCGGTGCTGATACCTCGTCGACATATTGACGGTATCACTTTCTTGAGGAATTGGATTCGATGCTTATGTTTCGTGTTGTTTCCGTGGAGCCGTCGTCGTCCTGCTGTGTCGCCTTCCGCTGCTGGGCTAGCATTTCTGGCACTTACTGATACCTTCGAGTTCTGAAAGTCCGTCTTTTAGGGGCAATGCGTTCTCGAAGACTTGAAATCGCCTCGCGTTGCCGCTAATAATTTGTCGAAAGAAATTTGAATGCTGCATAATGTCCCGGGTTGATCTGGCGACCAACTCCGGAACGGTAAGAACGGTTGGCGAAATGGATTCGTCCGTGATGACTGCTGCGTGTCCATTGGCTGAACGTGTCTCGAGAGCGTCAGTCAACGTTTGGCGAGCTTGAGGAAGAAGGCAGCGGGGACGGCAGGAGGAGGAGACGCAGGGCGCTGGTGGAACAGCAGGCCCGGCGAACAAGCTGGCGTCGCGTTGAGAGGATGGTGGTCCTGTCGCCACAACAGGCTTTGGCTCGGATAACGGGAGAGTGGTCAAGGAGAAGGCGGATTCATGAGGCTTCACGAGAGGAATCTAGAACAATGAGTGTGACGGAAGGCGCACGACAGGCGATGAGCAAGGTAAGCTGGGTGGTTGGCAGCGCTGGTATGTTGTGCGGACCGCTCGCTTCATGGCTCAAGCGCTCACTTTTCGTTTTCGCATTTCGGACTCAAGTCAAGACAAGGAACAACTCTAAAACAGCTAATCGACTTACATTTGCTACAAATTACTACTGCTCCCCGGCCTACTTCTACTCGGACATCCGTCGACGACTTGGTGCTACTCGTAACGGACCCCGCTTCGCTCGCTCGACTTGGGAGCCTCAGCCCACAACAAAAACGACTGTTCGGGGACTTTACCTCGGCGCGCTGCTCAACAGAGGGACGGTCTAGCCAACCGTGCCTGGCGCGCCGGCATCCCCACCCCAGGACAAGAAGAAAAGTTAATACAATTGACTTGGAAACCCACATGTCGGCGCCTCTGTCATATGTACTTTTCGTTTGTCAGAGGATCTGACATTAGTGAATGAGGTGCTAACTAATATAAGTACATATTGAAGCGTAAATAGTTGACCAGAATGTCGCAGATACTGTTTAGATTTGATAATTTTTAAAATGTTTAGAAGTCTTAACGAGGATTGCCTGACTCAACCAGACCATTTTTCGTAGTGGGTCGAAAACTAATTTTACCAAAAAGATATGAGGCATCGTTAAGCTGTGTCAATTCATCATACCATGGTATAAAAACATAGTGGGCTAGATTGTACCGCGGAATAGCGTCCATTCAACTTATACTACATGATATGTAGGAGGTGGCAAGTTCAGAGTTTTGAAAAATTGTCGGTATGTCTCTAAGTGTTTCGTTAAAATGATGGCACCTTCGCCAAAACTAGTTATACACATCCAATCACAGGGCTTTCAATATTGGCTGAACGTTTGCGTTAAGGTGTGTATTCACGTGCAGCGCCCTAGATGACCCGATAAAAATAGCTCCTTGAAGAAAAACTCAAAATGACCAACTATGCTATCTTTTAGACATGTTATATGTTCAGGAACTATTATTATTTTACCTAGACAACTAGATATGGCATAGGTAGCCCAAGAACAAAGACGCCATGTGAAAATAATTCCAATTGAACGAAATTTTTATTTTGCCAATAGAAAAATCGAAGCCATTTTGCTCGGAATGCCATGTTTGACCTACGATAATTCAATAACCAAAACAGATCCGATCATGCCACTACCCCCACTTCTCTTAGAAAAACGTCAATTTAATGGCATAAAAATATTGTGGGCTAATTTTCAAAACTGGAGATTTTAGTTTTCAGGCTACCCCGAAAAATGCCGTTTTTCGGTCTGGTTGAGTCAGGCAATCGTTGTTAAAATGTTTAGAAGTCTTAAAATTCCTGAAACATACAAAATATAGTACTATCTAATACACTACATTACTTTATGGCTTTAGTTCTCGATGAGCACGGCCAACTCCAGCACCAATATCAAACAGCAACCACAGCCCAGGCACTAGCTGGTTAATCTGCATAGCTTTTAATGTGAGCCCGAGAAAACACAAACCCGTGACAAACAACAGCGCGACTGGTATTTTTATCAGTATATTTATTGAAAATAATACTAAATTAAAACGGGGCTGGGGTGGCGCACCAAGAACTCTTGCTTTATGCAACGGTAAGTCGTGATTAAACACCAAGCATAGTCTTCTCTAAGTCATCATTATCTATCAAACGTAGTCTGCACTAATCCACTAGAATTCATTGGACAAGAAGCCTGCTCAATATCTGGTTGACGGCCTCGATACGCGTTCCCATCAACGGCAAGAGCAGAAAGCTGATCAAGCACAATAGAGGTCTTTAGATGAGCCCACCAACCCGAATTTGACGATTGTGGCGAGAAAGAACATCTGCCGAAACCCGCATGGAAAGTGCCCAATGAGCCACTCGATCATCTTAAGATCGTGTTGTTTCATTGCCTCCTTCAGAGGCCAATGCGTGAGATTGCAATTTCCCCACCAACCTGATAAAATTTACGGTGCCTGGGTAACATTTTACAGAGATTGTGGGTTGCATAATTCTAGTCTTCGCTGGTCTAAATCGTGGTGGAAGCGGCATGAACACTAAAGGCGTGCTGTCTTCACTTCTTCTCGCGCCAGTCCAGCAACTGAGAGTTTACTTCGTTATAACTTCTTGCCGTCGTCTACTATAATTACAGCTAGTGCCAGTGCAGATACTTGTTTTCGTCACGGCATTTCTCCTCGAATTCCTCCTTTTACAGAGCAAGTTCGCCCCGAGTACATTTTTCTAAACGCTGTGTTTCCGCTTCAACCGCGTTAACTATTCCCTTTTTGCTGCCGTTTCTGCTGGTGTTGAGCTGGTCGAGGCTGAATCACACGTTGCGACCGAGTCACAGTTCGACGAGGTGTCGTCGTCACTCTCCGAAGATGAATGATGAGCCTCTAGGTTGCGCAGTGCCCTGCGGTTTTTGTTCTCGGCAATGATTTCCGAGGCACACAGCCCTAAACAGCGGGATTGCTCTTTTTCTTGGCTGCGACTGCTTTTTGTTGAGCTTTGTCGAGGTGGACGTATTGTTCAACGAGTCCAACCAGTGCCGAAGGCAGCTCCCCGCTTTCCAATTCTTCCGCAGCTGATGAAGGCTACTTTGAACCTGCTTCGCATTTACTTGGACAGATATTGCCGCTGACACACGTTCGACAATGTCTTTTCAGAGTTGACCTACTCCTCTGTACTCCGCACTGAATGACTTTGTCGCAATAACTTCTCGTATGAGCCCTTTGTTATAGCTCTCTTTAAAGCAAAACACGTCGTCTTGTACGTTGCTAATTAGTGAATGTCCAAGGTTAAAAGTAGACTATCGCTGAGGCAGCCTTTCACAGTTGGTTTTAAATAGTTGGCTGACCTACTCGGTTCACCGTCTGGCGAAAGACACACGGTCAATCGTGTAAGTTTGTCTAAAGACCTCTAACATATTCGAATATTTGACAGTTGACGAGCGAGGTGCTAAAAATGTGTGGCTTAGTGAAAGCAACGAGAGACTGACTGCGAAGATCACAATATGCCTATATTTACTTCAAAAGGTTGTTGGAATCGCTTCAGTTCGTGCGTCCGATTTCGTAAAGAGGTGTGCTGACTGGCTGCTGCACGGGAAAAGTTCAGTAAAGAAGCGTACAAGAAGGTTGGATAACTCTTTGACTATCGTGTTGAGGAATAAGGTGAACACTGTGAGAGGGTGAAAGATGAGGAGATGATGAATTGGCAGCCATACTGGTCATTGTTATGTTGATTTTGTTGTTTTTGCTTTTCACCTTTTGTCCAATCCAACAGTCGCATTGAGCTGCTATTCAACCAATCAATTTCGCGATCAGAGCAATAGAATTCGAAATCTGGTGAACAGGGCGTGTGCAGCGTCGAAGTAAGTTTACGAATGGAGGCGATTTTGAGGACGTATCGACCGTTAATGAGTATGATACTGTGATATCGCTGTTTAAACCGTGTTTTAGACAATTTGCAAGGTTACTGTCATGCCTCGAGGCAAGTCATTCCCGGGAAATGTGAGAGGTCAAACAATTGCCCTCCGAGAAAGCGGTTTGAGCCTCAAAGCTATCGCCGACCGTCTCAAGCGCTTCACTCCAGGCATTAAACAGGTTAGGCGATCGAGAAGGCTGTAACAGCTAGCGCCGCTCGTGGAGACTGCCCAAGCTGTCTTCTAAGGGGTCGCACCGCCTTCTCCATGCTCATTGCCAGATCTCGAGTGCTACGGCTCTGATTACTAAATTCAGCGATCTTTCTCGCCGTGACGGATTAATAGGTTGAGTAACAGCTCAATAAGACGCTTGGGTTAGACAAAAGTGGGAAAACAGTCGCTTGTATAAGGTTTGTCAGCACTGCATTGTGTTGACCATCAAATTTGTTATTATCTGCACTTGAGGGTTTTACAAACAGGTGACAGTTAGCACCGATATTAGGAAGAATTTTGGGGGTCAAGTTTGGGTCAGGACAAGTTCGGGTCAAGTCCAGATTTTGGAAAAATCTCGTGAACTTGACCGTAAAACTTGACCCAACATACGAGTTGGTCAACCTCTCTTTGTGATATTGAGTAACCTCCCATATTTGATTCATAGAATATTAATTAGAATTTAAGTTTTACTACAAGATATGCACTCTGAGCCGGTAGAGACCCGACTTGACAACCGGAGCGAAGCGGAGGTCTGTCAGGGAGGAGGGGGCGTACGGCGGAGTAGATATGTCTAAGTAGTAGGTTCTATCTATTCCGCGCAGGATTCTTGCCCGCCACGAGCGAAGCAAAGTAGGCGGTGCAAACGCCGCGCAGCTGAGGAGCGTAGCGACCATAACATCTAAAATTACTTGAGATTACTGATAGAGGTTGACCCAAATTTGACCAGAAAAATACTTGACCCGACCTTGACCAAAAACAAAAGATTATCCGATTTTACCATAAGGACGCCTTACCCGACCAGGTATTTTGGAGGGTTAGGTTTACCACAAAACACGTATTTTCCAGTTCTGCTGCCAGGTATGTTCCAGGTATGATTTTACTGCACAAAAGATGCGGTAATTTATATTTATCTTACCAAAACAGGTATTGTCCAGTTGGTATACCTGGAATATCGATATGCGCAGTACAACGACAAAATCCGAAGTGACGAGAGGAAGTGGTTGGCGGCATGAACAGAAAGCATTTTTACGAGATTGTGCCCAATCAGATTAGTGTGTGATGTCCAGGTATGCTAGAGAGCTACAACAGGTATGTGATAGGTATTGGCCATGTATTAGAAGTTAACCCTCACGTCACTGATCGATGACCCTACGCTTCCTCAATCTCCATGCTGAAGACTGACTGCAGCATTTTCCAACGAAGCTCAGTGATGCCTGCTGATGAGAAGTCGTCATGCACCTTGGTCGCGACGCGACGCCAAAACTGAAGACACACAAAGATACCGCAACTGCTCCCGTCATTTTGGCGTGGCGTCCTCTCAGTAGTTAGTTTGTAACTTCCATTAAGAACGTCACTGTTTAGTTCCGTAGCGATACTCTTGAGCACTTTCATAGTCTTCCTCGTGATCAAGCTGTCGTAGACGATAATTTGCTTCGTAACTCTAGCCACGACAATGCAAACCCAGTGTGTCTGGTCGAAATTGACCGGTATAAATACGTAGTCATTGGTTTGTATCGCCTCTCCGATTTTCACAAAGGTTTCCACCGAGAAAGTAGCTTCATCCACGGCAGCACTTTCGCTCACGCTTGCCACGACAACGCATGAATTGTTCTTGAAGCGCTCCTGTAGATAGCACGCGAACGCTTGTATCGACGCGTCGCTCAACCACGTACCACTTCGAAAGCGGTAAAGATCACAGTATTTTGCTGCCGACAGTCCAGGAACATCGGCATAGGGCCACTTTACTTTCAGAATGTTCTCTACAAGAGTTACCGCTTCCGTGCATTCCACTTGCTGTTGAACCTCGTTAAGAAGCCAGGTGTAACACCGGATTCCACCATCACATATTTTCTGCAGGTTCCACAGCCATTTCATAGCTTCGATTTGTTCTCGTTCAAAAGTTCCAACTTTATCCAACACTACGACCACATTATCTGCATGGACGTCGCCTTCCCCGTCAATTGCAATCTCCTCGCGAACCGGCTTACCATCGTTAAGCGTTTTCTTCGTGTTTTTCAGACGCTCAAGCATCTCATCCACCGTGGCTTCTGGTAGCCGGAAGCGAATGATATCCGCAACAAAAGACGGGTCGACAGACCGTGTGAACGAGCAGGACTTGCTGTGAAATCTGACTTGATGCGTATGTAAGTAAGACCGTACTTCAGCTAGGTTTGGCATGATCTCCTCTAGACAAACCACAATGTCGCACACATCTTTGACTCGGAGCAGCCCACGCAAACGCATGCATCGATTATACTCTTTTAACGCTCCACGCGCAGCGTTACGCCGTGCTTCACGGTTCAATCTTGGTCGACCCACTACTGGTGCCTTTCCATTCAGCTTCACCACAACTCCACACGAAATATCTGCTTGGAATGTGTGAGAAACTGCTACTTGCGTTGGAGGAACTTGTGAGTCTGTACTACCACCGCCACAGATTTCGGAGTCGCTTCTGCGATCTCCCTCTCCTGTGTGTCTGCTTGTACTGCTGCAGATCGTACTCGTTTCGTGGGAATCGATCGCCCCGTGGTCGTCACTGCTGACAACTGCAGAAACTACGCTCACTGGCTTGCCATTGCGTAGGTTGTGCCACCAATCATCAAACTGAGTCATCACTTCTTCGAATGACTCACCGGGAAAAGCGGCGAGTTCGTTGCTAATCCGACCAAAAATTTGCTGCGCCCGTCGAAACTTTTCACGCTCGCTCATGGCACCCGCACTGTGATCCACATCCGGCTTGAATATCTTCGCCTTGAAGGGAGACTCTAACACTCTCACTTGGTCGATGCTGCATCGAGTTTGGCCGAACCATCTGCAATACGACCGCAAGCAAATAAATATGTCAGATACCTGGACGATGCCTGGACGATACCTGGATAAAACTGGACATACCTGGGTTCTATAGACGAAAAGGGAACGATAAACGCACTTCCAGTCGATCGCTTGTACACCATAGCACGGCGACACGGAAGTTTCATGGTCTGGGAGAACTCGCAGTCGCATTGAAGAGTGTCCTTCTGCAGCTGATGTTCATGGTTTCCGTTGGAGACAATTACATGATCTCCCATGTCTTTGAACGAATAGCCAGAAGAAATATCCAAATTGGACGCAACCTTGTACTGCGTCTCAATTGCCTCAGCCACTCAACGCATTGTCATGCCTATGACGATGTTCATCTCCTCCGAATACTCCGTAATCCTCAGGGTACCTGGCATCTCCACGCGAGTCAAATATTCTTCCTCGATATCCTCTGTTGCCACGACAGAAGAGTTTCAAGACTCGACAACATTGTGAAGTGGCCCTTGATGGTTTTCTTGACAGTTCCAAAAACTCTCCACGGGGTTGTTCGTATGGTTATTGAAGTGAGGAAGTTCGGTGCGATAAGCCATCACCCACATCTCGGCGCAGGAGTCCCAATTAGCCATAAAATACTCCCAGAGCCTTGTACTTCCGTCACGACACGACAAGCTCTTGAACTCATCTTTAAACAAGTCATAGCTCTCGATTGTCCGAGCGTACGTCATGTTATGAACAAGACGTTTCAACTGCGCGACAACGTCTTTTGGATACGACCCATACTTCCCCTTTTGCACCACGTCATGCAGCCATTTGATAACGTGAAAGTGGCAGAGAAAACGTTGGCCTCGGGTAACTTTCGTTTGATCACCTCCACTTCCCTCATGTCCTTACCCACGATTACGATACGAACAAGTCTCCAGTGCTCGTTTGCCCGCTTGAAATGATCGATCGCTTTCGACATATGCCAATCTGACGTAGTTTCCAGGAACGAATACTGCACAGGCTGACCACGACCAAACTGATCCATTGCAACAATTGAGAGAAGCTGGTAGTTGTATCTGCACAAATACATTCAATACCCGGTCAATACCTGGACAAAACTCGATAATACCCGGAGATTACGTACTTATTTGTCTTGTGCGTGCAGTCCATTTGCACAACTTCTGGAAATGTGTCCACTATTGCACGCATATGTGCGGTTGTAAAGGAGATAACTCCTGTCTGGCCACGAGAATTTTCATTGACAGTGGACACATTCTTCGAGCACTTTAGATTAAAATTGAGCACTACCTCAGCTACAGCTTCATCGTCGGAAAGCTGCATTCCTTCACGGACAGTACGAACATGTTAGACATTTGGTCATTGCAGCAGTGATTGCAGAAGTGCGTACCTGACTTTCGAATCCGATTCACCAGATTTCGGACGTCATCCATCGTAACACGATGCGTTGAATTGTCACGAATGTAGTCGTAAATTCTGGAGTTTCCGGCTTGCGCTTCAACTAACAGCTCGATTCCTGGCACCAGTGGGGAATTCCCAGGTACCTGGCGAATACCTGGGTAAGACCTGTACACATCCGTGCTGATGGCATGGTTGTGTCGATAAGCTTCGCGGGCAAGACGAATACTCCACTGACCACCGCTATCTTGCGCTAGCTGAGCCAGAAACTGGAACGGACACCCTGCACGCCACAACTTGTGAACGGTACGGGTCCCACCTCCACGCTCTCGCTCTCGCCAGCCGTGAGTTCAGATGTGTTTGCGCTGGTACAATTTGAACTCCGTGGGCACGAGCGGGATGTCTTCGTCTTCACGGCCTTGATACTGCACTTGAGAACGCAGTGTGTTGTTTCGCCGATTAACGTTGATGTTCTCCGACAACCAGCTTTTGCTTAGTGCCATCCATGTATCGCTTCAGATCGGCTTCAAACAATTCCCAGGTTGCTTGCCCAGCTTCAAATGCAGGCACCAGGACTTCCACTTCTTCTTCTTCTTCGCTTTCATCTCCGACATCCGATATCGAGCGTTTCTTCTTAGCGCGAGTGACGGCTGAAATCGGCTTCGCTCCATCTTGACCACTGTCCAAAGCCAAGTCTTCACCAGATGCAACAGCCTCTCCTTCCTTGCTCGCATCTCCTTCATCCTCTCCGGCTTCCCCTTCGTCCTCCTCAGCTTCCCCTCTTCGTTGTTCTCCCCCGCTCCTCGTCGTCCGCACTCTCTCTACCGTCTTCGTCATCCGCTTCCCGTTTATTGAGAACTTGAGCTATCGCTTGCGCCTTCTGTGACCGAGTCCGAGCAAACCTGACGCGCTGGATACGATCCTCCTCAGCCGCCTTTGCCTCCTCCTCGCGCCGAGCTTCCTCCGCCATCCGCTGCTTAATATGCGCGGTGTTCTGGGTGCGCGCCATCTCCTCTCCTACCGGAAGCCAGTTTTCCCGAATGAGTGGCTGGCAAGAAGGAAAGAAGAAAAGAAAAAAACGGTAATTTACTTCAGTTTGCATACCTGGAAAATACTACACTAAGCACAGCAATTAGTGTTACTAACACTATTAGCGAGAGTCTCCATTTTCAAAGTACACATGAATTAGTGTTATTAACACTAATACGACACTAACACTATATAAGGTACCATCAATTAGTGTTGTGTTCGTGTTAGCTAGCGTAATGAATGTTACACAACAGCTTCTAGAGTCTGTCCACAAACGCTATCTCTGTCTTCATCTTCGGCTTCGTTGGCAGGTTTTCCCATAAAGTGCTGGTAGTGCTTCTCAATAATGTACTGGAGCTCATTGCTCAGCTGTGATACTGACCATTTGCCGTTCTTACACGCTAATCCGCACCGTATCATAGCTTTCTGTGCATATGAGATGCTGTCCTTAGCTGTTATTTGTGCATTGACATCTCGGACAGAATCAGCCGCGAGCTGAAGATAAAACCGCTTGCCTGGATTTTGTAGCGCGCCGGACCAAGAACCATCCCTCCTCACGTTATTTTGCCATTGCTCGTTTCGAATCATTTCCACCTTTTTTCGTTCCAGCGTTTAGTCCATGCATCCTTAATTTTTGAGATGACGAAAGAGTCCGCCGGTTGCACAAGGTGCGTTGCGTTTGCTGGGAAGAAGCGTAAATCAATGTTGAGCTCTTCTAGCTGCGCCTTAGCAGCTTCTGTTATGCCATGACCACTATAGTTGTCCGCCCAGAGAATCATTTTGCGAGTACCCCGTCGTCTTCTGTTCACTCGCCGTTCTCCAAGCCATTTGGCAAACACAGAGGACGTCATAAAGCCTTTTGGCGCTGTTCGGTACGTCACACCTGTTATACAGTTTTGCGTTAGTAGTGTACATCTCCATGTTCACGTATGGATAGCAACACACACCTGGTATGTTGTCAGGAACGCCGCGAATTGGGTAATTGCCATCAGCATTAACAAAAATCATCATTGGCACCCCAATTTTGGCAGAACTTCCCCTTCGATTAGTACAACCATTGTCATACCAGTCGTTCCTGATACAACGTCAGCATATTGGATGTGTTCCGTTCCTTTAGTGTTTAGTGTTCTGCCATTATCCATATCAATAATGAAATGCGTTTCATCCATGTTAGCCATATGAGTGTCGGTAAATTCTCCACTGTCAAAACCGCGCTTCAAAATACCCATGTGAAACGCTACCTCGCGTTCAATCTGCAATTCCTTTTGCGGACTTAGCTGCTTTTACCGCATTGCTTTCGTTGTACAATATTAAAGCGCTCCTGAAACGTTTGAATCCATCTCACATTTAACTGCTCATAAAATGGAATTTCCTTGCCAGGAGGAACGAAAGTCTTACAGTAAGTTTCATGGTTAGAGTCAGCAAGTAGATACTTAGCAACGGAGACAAGCACTGTGGGTGTGAGCTTCAACCCAGCCTTGCGAAGCCGGTGAAATTCCTCCTGTAGTAACAGATGAAGCCAATCGGTCCATGGATCGCGCTTGCGACCGCGGCCAGGCAAGGCTTTGAGCATAACATGCTTGCGAGTGCCAGGCTGAAGGGCCTGGACGGACATCCGATTTTCAGGACGAGAAAAGGCGTCAATAAACTTCTGCCTATCTTTCCACCACCGCGATGCCTTCATGTAGTTAGCCGAGTCAGAATCTGCTCGAAAGCATTCGGGAAAAGCCGCGATTGTGCGCTTGAACAGATACTTTGAGTCGACTTTGTCGGCGGCAATCATCCATTTGAGAACGGCGAGCTTGTCTTGCTTTGTGGAGACATGTTGCAGTTTCCTCTTCCGTTTCTTGGTGTCGAGTGACGCCGAGTCTGCCATTGACGAGCTTTCAATGGACGGAAGCTGTGGAGAGTCCGTTGAGATTTCGTCAGAATGAACTTGTGCACCTCGCATTTCTTGCCTATTAGCTGCAAGTACTCGTGCTCTTTCCATTGCAGCCTCGATGAGATAGGGTTTTCTAGGAGAAGGTGTTGTCGTTGAAGCGGTACACGAATCGTGCGAGGACATTGTCGTGCTTTGTGGCTTGCTGTGAACTGGTGTCTGTGTCAGGTCAGAATGAGAATGGGATAGAAAGCAAACTGTGCTCCAATAATACCTGAATTAGTGTGAGTTTTTCTGGCTACCGTAGAACACACGAATTAGTGTTATTAACACTAATACAAAACTAACACTAAATATCCACTAACACTAATTGCTGTGCTTAGTGTAACAGGGATACCCGGGTTATACCTGATACCTAACCCTTCATAATACCTGGTCAAAAGGTTTTCGTTACCATAATATATGGATAAAAGATTGTGTGCTATCGTGTAAATTATCAGTATATTATGAGGCTTCCCTTCATCAATCTGTGTGAAGTAATAAATATATTCGTTTTAGTGATTGATAGAAATAGCAATGTAAAATTGCACAATCAACTGTGGGATATTCGCCCCCTTGAGCCGGATCATTGATCGCTGCAGTTGTGCAGTATGTGTTCGTGATACCCACCTGGGAGACACGGTTTGTTTGGCGAGATTGAACTTCTACGGAAAACGTCGTGCATACTTATTGTTTTGTATGAAATTCCCGACATCCAAAAATGGTAGCAATACAAAACCCAGATGAAACGATGACATTCAAAAATGCGCTGGAAATCGTAGTGCAGCTTGCACTACAACATTAAAACACAAGCTTGCACGCATTTTCAACGTATAAAGCAGAATCAACACGAAAACTAACACACATTATGCTTTAATTTCGCGAGCGAGCGTGCGCCACGACAACTTGTCCAACCTACGCCCTCTTCCCTTGTTTGACGCGGACACGAAAGGCAGGTGAACCTTTATCTGCTCGAAAAGAAGACCTGCTGCATCAGTAGAACTGTTCGCCCGGCGAATTTCGTCGTGCGTCAGTAGTCCCTCAACCAACAGCATCACACGTCGTAGTTCTGCAAGCCGAACCTTTTTCAGCATGGAGGACATGTTTTGCTTTGAAAGCAGTCTAAATGGCGGCTGCCCAGCACACCAAAGTTGCCAAATAACTCTAAGCGGTTCTGCTATCAAACCAACCTCGCCTAGAACACTTTGAACGACACCTCCATTAAGCACACCTTTCAGTACTTTCGGGAATCGACTGTACTGATTTCCTCCGGGGAAGACTTTACCGTCCTGTGAAAACCCCAGCACACCAAAATAAATCCCAAAACCAAGTACTGGGCATACTTCTGGCATAATCGGGTTTGCATACAAATGCCTGGGATCTCGGGGGCGGCTTCCGTCCTGATCGTTTTTCATGTGCGCAAACGTTACAGTCATAGCATCTTCACGCCACGAAAGATGTCCACAGCGGATAGACTCGGTGTTTTTGCACGACACATCAAATTCCAACTAGTGAGAAGAAATACATGCCCAAAGACTTCTTGCTTCCTGTCTGACTGCAACATTGCTTTTACCACTGCTCTGTACATCGAAAAGCTAAAAGGCTCCTTCCCCTCACAAAGACTGTCGTTGCTGTTTTGTGCGCCTCTGGCCACAGTATGGTGGAGGCCCTTAAAGAAGGGCCGCATTTGCGAATCAAAGTCGCGAGGTCGGGAAGTTTCTGTCGTGGTGTACAAATATACAATTGCTGAGCGCACATTTCCGAACGTGGATTTACCGGTCACTCCACGTTGCTCCATAGAAATCAAATATCTCATGCAATCTTGCGTTGTCAAAACATCCAAAGTTAACGGACTTCGTAATGGAGCTGTAGAAAACCACAGCGTGATTGTGTTAGCATTTATGACTTCAAGCTCTCGAAATTCACTGGTAAACAGGGCCTGTCGACCATTTACATCCGTGTTAATGTACAGCCACTCCACAAACCGAGCCAACACTCGCAAATAAATGTACTTGGTCTTCTTCGCCGTAGTATTTTCCAGAACTTCCCCACACGCGCATCGAGATCCTCCACCGGAACAAAGTGACCTTTCAAGAACACGATGCTATTTCGACCAATAAAAACGTGTCGTTCAAAATGCACGACGAATTCCATCTATCTATACATGTCGTATGGTTATGCAGGCTGAATATCAACCTGATCTGTAAACTGCTGGCTTTGTTTGAAGAGTCTACCGACGCTGATACTACGTGAAAGAGAGCTCAAGTGGAGGCCCTGCCTAAGTGCTAAAGAGGGGAAGGATACCTTTTGCACAGCGATCTTCCAAAAGTGCATTTCTAATAAAAGTTAAGAGGGTCAGAGCAGATGTACTCCCTGCTTTCCTGCTTTTCTATCGCCTCAGGTTATCAGTGTTTTTGACGACATATTTGGAAAAAGCTGTTCGAGGGGACCGTCCGAAATTTTCAGTTCGAATCTAAATTTTAGAAAAAGGTAACGTACTTTAGAGGGGGCATACAAATTGTAAGAGTAGGATGGCTTTAACATGTGAAAACCCCGTGAATGCTGGGGGAGGGAGGGAGGGGCGACTCATAGAGATGATGGTGAGGAAGTATCGGCAGATTTACGAAAGTTTGGCCGAGATACAGTACATATCTGCCTCAAATCAGTCCTACGACTCTATCGATGGGGTCATCTTCGTCTCAATTCGAGGGCCAGCATCTCCAATGACCATCGTCTGGAGATGTGTCGTTGATACAGCGGATTATGCACTAGCATTTCTGTATATGACAAACCAATAAGTGTCACTCGTCGCCATGAATCGCAGAACTTTCTTGATCCGTAACTCCGCCATTCGCAAAACAAAACTTCATTTCTCTCCTCGGCGTTTTTCTTATAACCTTTTCATCACCATAAAATTTCTTTAAGTATCATTTAGCAAAACACGATAGGCCTTCCGGCGAACAGCCTGCGTTCCACAATAAAAGCAAGATAAAAAGCGTTACACTATGCTTAGAATCTTCACACCAGCACCATCCTTGCCGCATTGTCAGCAAATTCACAGTATCGGCAAGCTCCTTATGCCGAATAGAGTGTCCCGGGCCGAAGTCCCGCGCAAATCCCCTTTGTAGTCGCCCCAAACCTTAGTAACAAAAGAGCGATCATGGCCGATCGTAGCGAGGGCGACGACAGTAGCGTTTTCTACAGTAGCAGCTATATTAAATGCTTTTACATGATCCGGTGTTTTTCTGATACGTTCAAAACATAATTAAGCTAAGCTGTCTGCAACAGAAAATAATTTCTCCAATTTGGATGAATTTCGCGTGTAAATCGCTCTACATGCTCGACGTCTATCAGAGACATTAATGTAGTTCTGTGTATTTGTTCGAGTAGAATACCACACGTGACGTATGAAATCATATTCCTTCATATTATTAACTACACATTCGAACGTTTTCATCACCAATCAATGCATGCTGATAACGAACAAATGTACACGTTTTTTAGCTTGTCACAGCACGGATAATTGACTATAAGTAGTCAAAACAGTGTGGTTGCTATTTGAATGAACTCTTGAAGTGCTCCAGAAGAAGCTGAGTTTAAACTCTTCGACCAAAGTTTATTTCCGAGCTAACCTCGTTAAACTACAACTAATGAGGATGGCCAGTAGATTCTTTTATCATCGATCGAGGAGAAATTTGTTCTGTACTTTAAAGATAGAGTCGTGGTGGTAGTGTTCTGGCCATCGTCGAGCACTCTGGCTCGTGCTCGACGTGCTCGAGCTGAAATGGCGTCTGGGTCAGTACAGAGCACGAGCGCCATTTATCAGGAGGTAGCCCACAGAGCAGCTAAGCGGACCAAATGAATTCTCAGTTCGCATTTCACTGCTAGATCAGTAGTGGCGCTGTGACTGTCTTTTGCACAGGATTAAACTCAAGACCCCTGCAGAATAAATATTTTGCATGTATTGCAATTTTCTTGTCTTCACTACACAAAACCATTTCTGTGCAACAATAGGGGTTGTCAATTGTGCAGCAGCAAGCAGGTTTTTCTTTTGGCAGCAAGTCGGTAAATTTTCCAGTCTTCTGATTGGCCGAGAGTGCTTTTCGCTATCTGCCAAAAAATCGATGCTTTTAGGGCGGCAGCAGCAAGCGGATTTTTTTTTGCAGAGAGAAGATCGCTGGTCACTTGAAAGGCCGTATCAAGGCGGGAGCAGTGCGTGCACAGATGGCATTGGATGAAGGTTCCTCAGCAGAGATAGAAAATATTGACCCCCTGAACGCTTTGGACGGCCTGCAGGCACAAGACAGGCAAACCCAGGCCGGTGTGTGCCGCTGGAAGGACTGTAAGAAGATCGACAAACGTGACGAGGGAGTTGTTCTCCAAGAATGCTGCAGGGACAAGTGCAAGCGCGTTGTGCATGCGGCCTGTGCCTTCAGGATGCTGAAGGTGTTTGGAGCTGCGTCCACATTTACCACAGCTGCTTGTAGCAAACGCTGCTACAACGCTCTCGTCAAGAAGGCTTCAGTGCCACCAGCCACAGCAAAGAAAAGGATACTATGGCATAACGACGGGCCGACTCCTGATGTCAGCTCGATAAGCGTGCTGCTTGACTGGCTTACCACTGGCAACAACTACAGCAGATACCGTGGCGGCGATAGCCACTCGGGGAGTCGAAGGCTACTTTAGCCAGTGAAATTGCTCGCAAAATTGTCGATGCCCGCATAACAACGACCAGAAGTGTAAAAGATATTACGAACAAGATAGGATATTGGAGACCACTTTTCGCTCGGCCGAGGATTGGCGTAAGGCCTCTGGCCAAGGCTGCGACGGTACTGAGCCGAGTATTCGCTCGGCACTTCTGCAGCGGTGCTCGTACTATTTTGAATTGCGTGCCATCATGAGCAGTAGGGACAGCACTCACCCGCTGCTCCTCAACACTGATGCCGCCGCCCGATCAAGCGATACTGAAGTTGAAGAAGACTCTTCTAGTGACGAGGAGTCGAAAAACGGCGAAGAGACCGCTGAACGACGTACACATGCTTGCAGACCATCCTCCACGCCAATTTCCATTGCTCTGCAGCCTCGAAAGAGGCAACGCAAAGACGACACGTCATCAATAACACCTTTTGTTGCGCTAAAAGAGGCCCAACTAGCCCAGACCAAGGAGCTTCAACTCCTGGAGTTGGAGTTGCGAAAAAACAAACCAAGTTGCAGGAACAGGAGCTATCTGTTCGCCGTCAACAAATCGACAATGAGTCTCGAGCCGTTGAAGCTCGTATCAGCGAGTCCAACGCGCTTGCATCCAAGTTTCGAGAGGAAGCGGAGCATTGGCGACTACAGCGCAAGGTCGTACTACTTCGAGAGCGGCAAAAACTTCAGGATGAAGGTGTATCACAGTCGGACATCGAATTGTTATTGCCGTTGACTGCGTATTTCTAGCATGTACGCTAGGAGCTGGGATCGGCGCTCCACCCCATCCGCTTCCACAGGAATTGGAGCGTTAAGTTCATCGTCATCGTCGAGCACGCCAGTTGTCGACTGCTCAAGCTCACGTCTCCACTCGGGAGGTACAGGTTCAGCGATCAGGAGGTTGTGAATAATACAAGCACAAGTCACGTACTGGATGAGACGTCTCATATGCTTTCTCTTTTCCCCAGCTGGACACGAACTTCTCGCAAATACTGGAACCGCATCTTCAGAAGACCAATGCAGTGTTCACTCTTGATACGAACCTGTGCCAAACGCGTATTGAAATAATTGCTGTCGGGGTGCAACTCGGCCTTGGGTGGTTTCTTGAATGCGGGAATCATGGTACTTGACGCTTGAAACGCGGAATCGCCTAGCAGGTACTCGTTACACTGAAAATGGTCAGCAGGTCGGATAGCCACGGGGCTGTTTATCCACACGCGGTTGTCATGGACAGATCCAGGCCACCCCACCACAATGCTGCGTACTCTCGCGACATCATCACATGTGGCTAGTGCATTCACCGCATACGAAGCTTTTCTGCTGTAGTAGTCCTCGCCATTGTGCCGAGGTTTCGTAGCAAGTGGCAATAGTGTGCCATCGACAATTCCCACACAGTTCACAAAGCCGTGTTTTGCTTGGATTCTTTGGGCAATGCAGCGACGTTCAGCTTCGTCTGGTCACGTTATCGCGGTGTCTTCAAGCTTCACCACAGCAGCAACAGCGCGGCAGAGGTAGTTGTAAACCGAGCCGCCCGCTAGACCAAGCAGCTTTCCAATCCCGATAGCAGAATTGCTGTTTCCGTACGCTCCAAGAAACTTGAGCAGGATCAGCATGTGGAGGTGTGGCCCCCGCGAAATGGCTTCCCGCCTGCTGTCTTAAACGCTGAATTGTCCTTCAGGAGCTCCACGAGGCGAAAGAACTCGGGTCGGTACATACGAAAGCTCTTCAGAAACTCGCTGTCGCTCGTGTGGTCCGTGTTGTATAACACTTTCATCCAGCGGTTCTTGCGTTTCTTGTAGGACGACGAGCGACCTGAGTAGCGCGCGGCCTTCACTCGCTCGTGTTCAAAGAGCCAGAACTCGTCGAGTTCGTCCTCATCAGAGTCAGCATCGCTCAACACGTCGCGAATGATCGCCGCGGTATCTCTCTCCGCCAGGATACCCCGAAGCTCCCTCAGATCTCGCTGCTTTGCGGAGAGGCGCGGCATCTCCTTTGTTCGTCTTAAAATTCCAACGTCTTGCTGCCAAAAAAAAAACTACTGCTGCCGCCTGAAAAGGGGTAGTCAATTTATCGATTTTTGATTGGTCAAAAGGGTTTTGGCCGAAGAGTCGCCAAAAATAATTCTACTTGCTGCTGCACAATTGACAACCCCTAATATAATACACACGGAAGCAAAAGACTCGAAAATTATTATTATGTTCGATAAAACCCAGCAGAGACAATACTTATTTCGCGAAACACAGAGCAAATTCTAAATAGTTGTACATAAATAGGCTATTTCACCTTGGGCTAAAGCGCCTAGACAAGGTAACTCACAAGATCGTCGCTTCCCTTGCCACGGCGGAGGTCCTCTCGGATACTACGTGGCGCGCGCTTCGCTGTATGGGCGCGTAGGATGGGCTTGCTGCCGGTCGCCTACCCCGTCAAAGCCGCGGTCCTAAAGCACGGCACTACGAGGTACGATGGCTCGCTTCGCGCCAGGTTGCAAGGGCTCTACGGTGATGGCTCCTACGGAAGGCTGACGGGGCTGAGGGAACTCTACTACCGAGACGCGGTGGTAGGGTATCGACCCCAGCAGCGCCCGTCACCTGAAGCGATCCTCGGGGCGCTGCTTGTCCAAGGTCGCCGGTTCGGCGAGGTGCCCGACGTGCACGAGCTCTCGGTGCTGCCCGAGAGCGAGCTACGGTGCTTCGATGGCGCCTTCGACGTCTTGGCGCTGCTGCTCAACCGGCGCGAGGCTGTCTACCTACGCAGCTACGGTGCTGTCCGTCGCCAAGACGCCGAAGACGCCCGGAGAAGCGTCGCGGAGACGCTTGTGGCGTTCCAGGCTCTGGCCAATGCGCCCGCGACCTGTGGCACGGCTTCGCTGTCTCCCGTCGAGCTCTCGTCGTCAACCGAACCTTTGAACACTTCCGACAGCAATCGGTACGTGCCGACGCTGATGCAGCTCAATCCGAGCAGTATATTACGGAGCTTAACAGGCTGATGGACCTACAATTACAAAGGATGGAGGCTCTCCAACGCTGACTTCTAGCATGGGCGGAGGAAGCCTTCATTCTGTAGCAAAAACTAATATACAGTACTGTTAGCACTTCAAAATGATGTTTTGTTTGTTGCTGTTCGTACTCACTGCATGACGGAGTCCACGCTCTGGTAGTCGTCGACAACTCTGCAGACCTGATGCTGCTGCGGGACTGCATCATCAAATGGCACTGCTGGCGTGTCGATCTCGTTGACAACATCCGCCGGCCCCGCAACTGCTTAACCTGCGTGCAGTTCCCTTCCGAAGATGCCCTTCATAGCGGCACATTGGTGCGTCCGGCTTCACCCTCAGCCTCGTGTCTGGGCTCCTGAGGCTCGCAGGCCCAGCGGCAACGTCGACCGCGGCTGGCAAGTCAGGAGGGCGGCATGGCAGATGGCACTCTAGCCGGCACGAGTCTAACGGTGTGCATCTCAGTATCCTCAGTAGTTTAGGAAGGCGATGAAGAGCTGGTTGGTCGTTCTGGGCGTTGGCACGAATGGCTCTGACCAGCGCGACAAGTCCAGCAACGGGCGTGCTATTTTTGATGTGGCCCACTCAAAACCCCTCTCTCTCCGAAAAAGCTGCCGAGAAAACCCCAGAAAGCGGCAGTTTTCGTTTCTCTGGGTAGGGCGCAAGCGAGCGAGCGAGCGGGAGAAGAGCAGAGCAGGCGCGTTCACGTCTGCTATACATACAGAGTCCAAGTTTCCTACTACAGCCAAGCACCACACAGATCAGCATGCAGCAGGAACGCGAGAGCGCCGAGCTCTGCCTGAACGGCTGCGGCTTCTTTGGCGCGCCCGGCAGCGGCGGCATGTGCTCCGTGTGCTGGAAGAAGACTATGTCGGACCGCCAGGCTGCCACGGCCTCCCTAAGAAGCAGGAGGGCGCCGCACTAGACACCGTCGCGACTGTGGCGGCCTCGGCCGAGACGGACAACGACAACGCCAGCGCCGCGCTCAAGAGCGAGGAGGAGCCGAAGCCCGTGGAGAAGCTGGTGCAGAAGAACAAGAAGCGCTGCTGGGAGTGCAAGAAGAAGGTGGGGCTCACGGCCATCGAGTGCCGCTGCGGCTACGTGTTCTGCAGCAACCACCGGTACGCGGACCAGCACAACTGCAGCTTCGACTTCAAGGCGGCGGACCGCGCCGAGCTGGCCAAGCGCAACCCTGGCGGTGGCCAGTTCGGCAAGCTGGAGAAGCTCTAAGGGGTGAAGTACCCTCAATGCGCTACGACACTGCCGCGTGGACAGAGACTCCAGAGGAATCCGAGGGATTGCTGCCCCCTCGTCTTTTCCTTCTGGAACTTTCTCTCTTCTGTGCAAGGAGAGACGACCCCAGGAACCAGCCGCGCGGCAGGACGAGCGAGGTACGACGCTGCGGCGTTGGATGTAATATTAGGACGGAGACTAGAGGAGGCCGCGAGCGAGCGCCGACGACGAGAGCAGGCTCCCAGAGAAACGCTTAGCCACAGCTTTTTCGCTTTCCACGCAGTTTTTCTTTTTCGCTAGGAAATTTGACTCGGTTTTTCTCTTCTTTACGTGGTTGTCGTGGAGCTTAGCTAGCAGCGCGTAGAAGAGCAGGAAGCTGCTGCTGCTGCATCTGGAGGCACATGCAGCTCGCTCCTTGGCACTCCGCGCCGTTGGTGACGTTGCAAACGTCGTTGGGTTGAGACACTGGATCTATCAGCACGCGTCGCAGGAATGAAGGTGGCAGACGGTGGACCATTCTGCAGCTAGGAAATCGCTCGGTAGTTGGTGGCCGAGGTCTGCGTCTCGGCGCGCTGCAGCTCTCGCAGCTTCCTCGAGTATCTGTCCAGCTCCAGCAGACACCAGCGCTTGACGAAGGCCGGCAGCGCCCTGTACAACTGCGGCGGCAGCAACAGCAGCACGCTGGTCGACTGCTTGTACTCGAGGTAGTCTGGATCCAGCCCAAAGCGCTCGTCGTAGCGGTCTTCCGCCAGCGGCACGCCCGACAGGAACATGAGCACTAGGAAGGTGAACGCGGGGCTGACAGCGCTCGCATAGTAGAACCACGTCTCGCCTCCGTCGCTATCGAAGCTGGCGCTGGCAGTGATCGTCACCCCCACCCAGCACAGAATCTCCCCGCAGTAGTTGGGATGTCGAGAGTACTTCCACACGCCGGAGCGCAGCAACTTGCCCCTGTTCTTTGGGTCGTCGTTAAATGCCGACTTGGAGCTGTCTGCGGCATATTCCACTGCCATTCCAATGGCCCAGAGCACGATACCGACAACGTCTCGAGCCTCCCCAAAGCTGTCGCTGCTGCAGGAGTTGACCAGCACCACCGGCAACGAGACCAGGAACACCCAGAGAATCTGGAACACCCAAAAGCCGAAGAAGGCGAGGCAGTCGGCGCGCATCTCGTCGAAGCGCTCGTCCTTACCGCGCTTGAGCACGCGGATCAGCAGGAAGGCGCCGAGACGAAGCGCCCAGGCCACTTGCAGACATGTGAGCACCACCGCGCGCGTGCTGTAGATGTCCTGCACTAGCAACGAGAGCACGGCCAGCACGATGAAGTTGAGCGAGCCGGCCAAGTCCGTGACCTTGTCGAACTGGCACGTGAAGGCCACGACGAAGAAGCTGCACTGCATGAGCACCGTCACGCCCAGGCAGACGAGCAGCATGAAGCCCCGGCGAGCAGCGGTTCGTCCATGGTGATGAGGGCGAGTGCTAAATAAAAGTGGACTATACCTTGCAAAGCTTTCGAGCTTGTGCAGAACCGCCGAAGCCTCACGAAGTCCTGAATATGGGAATGCGTGCTAGTAGAACTCGTCGGATTGAACAGGTAGAGCGAAGCATGTTAAGGCAGGTCAATTGATCTTGGCATTATTCATTGCTTTCGTGCTGGTCGACATTAGGGCAGCATCCTTCCGATTGACGCGGTCTTTGCCGTCTCGTTATTCCTTGACCAGGATGTAGACGGCGTGGATAATGCCCGGAATGTATCTGGAGACAGAGAGGACAGAACCATTAGTCGATTCTCTCCATGGTCAACAATCACACCAAAGCAACTCACCCGAGCAGCGTCAGCAGGCAGTTGATAGCAAAGTCCTTGTTGCAGCCCACTTGGAAGAACACCCCGAGCGGTGGCAGCAGGATGGAGCACACCAAGCGCGGACAGTCTCCCCACGTGATCGCCATGACAGATCTTCTTTAGCTTGAGTGAGTGAATTCCCAAGTGTCCTACAACACCTATTGTAGGCGGTTTTCCGCTCCGGGACACGGCGCCAATAAGCCATCATGGTCAAGGCAACTTCAACTAATTTGGTTGAATCTCATTGGCCAGAAACACACGTCGTGTTTCAGAGCCTCCCAAGAATGCCGACGGAGCTGGAGGTGGCGGCGACGCGCGTGAACCTGTGTCTGGGCGCCGAGCGCCGCCTGCTGGCCAGCAACGCGCAGAGGCGTCGCCTGCCCGTGACCATCGTGACTGGCTTCCTGGGCGCTGGCAAGACGTCGCTGCTGCAGCACATTCTGAGTCACAAACTGAACCTGCGAGTGGCCTGCGCCGTCAGCGACTTGGCGGCCATCAACGTGGACGCGCTGCTAGTGGCCAATCAGCTGAGCGGCAACGGCAACCAACTCTTCCAGTTGAAGGCTGAGCCAGGCGCCAGTTTAGAGGCGTTTAAAGACGCCGTGTGGCAAGTGCTCAACGAGGACGAGGACGCCATGGGGCTGCCGACTGGCCAAGTGGACTACCTCGTGATGGAGACGAGCGGCACGACGGACCCGACCCAGCTAGTGGCAGCAGTGCAGGAGAAGTTCGGCAAGATGACGCGGGCGAGATTGGACTCGGTGGTGACTGTCGTGGACGGAGACGCCGTGGCTCAAGACGCGGCAACTGGGGTGGACCCGAACGCTGTCGCTATCCGTCAGCTACGTTGTGCAGACGTAGTGTTGATTAACAAGGTGGACTTGTTGGATGCTACTCAATTGGAGACTGCCCGACAGGTTGTGAAGACGTACGCCCCCGTGCGAGGGTGTTCGAGACTGACCATTGCCAAGTGTATCTCCCCAATGTGCTGGATATTGCTCCGCCTGAAGACGTGATCAATGGCGTGGTGAGTCACGAAAACATGCGAGCGCAGTGGAACACGGGCTTGAGTGCATTGAATGGCGCTGTGACGCCTGCTCCCAGTCATTTGCGAGTGGATCGAAGCTCGGAGAAGTTGTCGACC
This sequence comes from Phytophthora quininea, assembly GCA_011947345.1. Classification (NCBI taxonomy): domain Eukaryota; phylum Oomycota; class Peronosporomycetes; order Peronosporales; family Peronosporaceae; genus Phytophthora; species Phytophthora quininea. The sequence continues at coordinate 128,341 of JAAVTG010000473.1, forward strand.
GATGCTTCTTCAAGCTCGGCTGCTCCGATGTTTTCTTCTGTGGCGTATGAAAAGACTGAACCGACGCCGCTGGCAGCAGTGCATGACTGGATTCAGCACCATTTGCCACGGGGAACGCTTCGTGCTAAGGGAGTCGTGTACGTTTCCGAGCTGCCTAAGTATCGCTTTGTAGTGCAGCTCAGCGGCAAGAGGCGACTGGAAGTTGAAAATACTGGCGTGTGGCAGTCGACCCCCAAGACGCAATTCGTTGTGATCGGCACTACCAATAATCCTAGCAGCTCGGAATGTTTTAACGAAGTGCAGACGCTGGCGAGTCTTGAAGCGTGTTTTAAACCAACGGTCGACCACCTGATAAGAGAGGGCGAATCTTCGGGCGAGTCGAGCTTGAAAAAGCTGGAGGCTGATGAACGCTTTGAAACGCTGGTTTCATCGGAGCGTCCTACCACCGTAGCGTTTCGTCTTGTGTGCCCGACGTCGACACTGGACGAGACGATGCTGCGTCACCATCATCACGTGGATATGAACGACTTGACCATGCGACTGGTGCGAGAGGTGAACGCGTCGGGAGGTGGCTCACTGCTGCTGTATGCGGCAAATCTGGGTGAAGGGGATGGCGATGACGGAGACAAAATGTATGCTGTGGCCTCTGCTGTGGGGCCAGCCTCGGCGCTGAGTATCTGGCATGAACTCGACTCTCGAGCATACATCATTCTGAACGAGGTCAAGCACAAACTTGCTGGTTGTCTTTGTGGCTTTTAATCGAGCTGATTTTGGGGGCTCTAGGCGCGCTGATTTATTGGCTCGGGTCCTGACAATCTGAATAATTACTATGATGCAGTGCAAATAATTTTATTCAGAGAATTTGGTGTGAATGAAAAAGTCGCAAGAACAAAACAGAAAGCAAATGGGAGGCTGGATTTCATAGTATCCTATCTCCTATGCATGGCGTTGCTGATGTCGATACATGCAAGTTGCCGCGTGGCGTCAAGTCTTGGGCAAAATGTACCACCGCAAGTTACTGGCATCGTGGCTGGATGGAGGAGCGGTTGGTGTGGTGGGCAGTGCTGAGGTGTTGTTGGTTGTGCACTTGTTTACTGCCATGACCTTGGCAACATGATGAGTGTCAAGCCCCATAGTCAAGAATCACACGACGGATCGAGAATGGTTTGCTTCGTGCGAAGACAGCTATGATGGTGGCGAAATTTGGTTGCTACCATATTCAAGGCAGAATGATGACAGTCAGGCCACATTGTCACAACACTGTCCGTTAAATATCTATGCTACGGTTCTGTGTACTGTCCGATGGAGTACAAAGTGGAATTGCAATACAATGACGGCTTTGGCTTGCTCTGATTCATTTACAGTCAATGTTTTCCATTGCAAAGAAGAAAACAGACTACTTCGAGGTGGCTATTTATCTCGTGATCAAGATGTAAATGGCGTAGATCAATCCCGGGAAGTAGCTTTCGGCAAACCACACCGATTAGCTAAAGACGTTCCATTTCATCAAAGCAAACTCACCCCAGAATGGTCAGCAGAATATCGATGATGAGGATCTTGCCGCAGCCAACTTGGAAGAACACGCCAACGGGAGGGATGATCAGCGAGCAGATCAAGCGAGGGATGTCTCCGCAGGTGATGGCCATCGTGAGTCTTGGCGGCTACTTGTTTCTTGCCACGCGAAATGTAAAGTGAGGCTTCCGCGACCAATTCCATGGAGATAGCGGATGATAGATAGATAAGGAACAGTCGCTCTGCCATGAGAAAGACAGCCAGCAATATGCTCTGCAATCAACATGCGAAGAATGTGGCATGTGTTGTGATTCATTGGAGCTTAGGTGCCTAGGCTGAAACGTGAAAGCAGTATTGCTTGGGCTAACCCACGCAGATCACGTACACGGCGTGGATAATCCCAGGGATGTAGCTGCAGCACCGCACAGCAACGCAAAATGAGTCACCAGTTCTCTCAGTAAGACTGACCTTGCAAGTTGCAACACCAACCCGAACAGCGTCAGCAGCGCGTTGATGGCCAGGTCCTTACCGCAGCCTGCCTGCAGGAACACTCCCAGAGGCGGCAGCAGCACCGCGCAGATCAACCGCGCCGTCTTGTCCCAGTCCACCCCGAGGAGCTGGAGGACAAGCGCGCTTCGTCGCCTTCGAACCACGTGTTGGCGTCGTCTTGGGCCATTGCTGCAGTCGTGACAGTGGACTTGTCCTCAAGAACACTGACGGGATCCGCCCGTTAGCAAGTCACGATGACGTTAGACTCAACTGAAGCAACCGAAAAGAAAAAGTAACAGGTGAATAAGATCGAGGAGATCTCTATATTAACGCGTCCACCGTTCGAGTCCCTGTCGCTTGAGAGAATTGGGGGTTTAGTGTCGCTTGTTGTCAGCACTCCTCTTCAATGTACGTCCTCGTTTTGGGGTCTTCTCCGCCACTGTACGAGAGAGACAACGTGCCCCTCCTCTTCAATGCACGGAAAAGAAAGCTCCCGACTTGGCAAGACGCCACTGTACGAGAGAGCAGTCCTTCGACCTTGGCTCCCGTCTCCTCCACTCGGCTCTGTTCTCCTATCTGGCGGTCTCACATAGAATATAGCGCCACATCTTTTAGTTTCAATGCGGCGCCGCCCTATTCCTTGATTAGAATGTAGACGGCGTGGATGACGCCCGGGATGTAGCTGCCATACAAACAGCGAGTTAGATTGGTCGGCCACACACGGCAACAGAGGCCTTTTGGGTCTTACCCGAGCACGGTCAGCAGGCAGTTGATGGCCAGGTCCTTGGTGCAGCCGACCTGGAAGAAGACGCCGACGGGCGGGATGATCACGGAGCAGATCAGGCGCGGGATGTCGCCGCAGGTAATCGGCATCTTGGCTCAGAGACTTTTTGGACGCGCGCGGAAGCTGGCGGATTCGAAAGTGGGCAAAAGGATCCGGTCGAGGGAAGATGGCTGCACAGTGGTGGGTGCGCTTTTGTCTTGCGAATTGTATGGGTCGACCACCTTGCATCTGCAGCGAGCAGCTGCGAGGATCGTCTTGAAACGCGTGTCGCAGCGTTACCACTGCCTCTTGCTGCGGAAAAGGCATCTGCGGCCCCCACTCGTGGGGGCTCTGTGTGTGTGTGTGCCATGGCGGCGCCAGCAAACATGTCGGCGGCGCCGCCTGCGTGAATGGATCGCGCCGCTTTCCAGCGAGAATCTGGTTCGTGTGCAACGTCGCGTAATCACCCACGATGCGATTGGCCCAAACTTATTTGACAAGAATCAGATCCAGATCCCAGCATGGGTACATTTTGTTGCCGAAAGATCGTCTTGCAAACGGCCGATCTTGCTTGGGGACGGGCATTGTCGACACCAAGACGGCTAGCCGGTTGCTGTAGGGAACTCTGTCTTCATATTAACTGCCATTTACACGTCTACAGCAGCTAGAAAAACCTATCACTGCAGTTTGGCCTCGCCCTACGATTCTCCCCAAAGCTTTAGACTGTGCCGTACGCACTCTTCTTGTGCACGAGTGGCTCCTCGTCGCTGTCAATGTCCTGCCAGTTGGCGCCGCCGTCGTGCTCCATCTTGACGGCCAGCAGCGCGGCCCCGCACGTGTTGGAGAAGATGAAGAGCGGTCCCACGAGCGGGATCATCTGCAGCAGCAGCGCCGTCATGCCGAAGCTCGAGTACTGCAGCTTGTGGTGGCGGATCCAGCGCTGCTGCTGCTTGAACGAGAAGCCCTTGAGGTCGAAGTAGAACAGGTGGTACTCCCAGGCCATGAGCCCGCCGTGCAGCCAGGCAAACAGCAGCGTGCCGACCAGCGGGATCAGGTTGAGCGGCAGCGAGACGACGAACAGCGCCAAGCGCAGCAGGCCGTCCACGCGGCAGTAGGACGTGACCACGCGCAGCGCCGAGCTGTGCTGCTCCTCGGCGTCCACCATGGCGCCCAGGCCCTTGTCGCGCAGCACGAAGGCGAAGATCTTGTCCTTGAAGAACTCGAGCACCACGAACGCGTAGGCCATGGACAACAGGAAGATCTCGACGAGCACGACGATGACGGCGAAGATCCAGGCCAGCAGCGACGGCAGGCCCTTGTTGTACATCCACTGCTCCTGTGGACGCAGCGTGAAGGCGAACAGCAGGAACACCGAGGCGATGCTGAAGGCCAGCGTCAGCAGCACCGGGAACGCCGCCTGCTTCCAGAGGGCCGGGTGGCCCACAAAGTACGTCACACCTTTCAACGCGTAGAACATCGTCGAAGCTCGAGGCTCGAGGTGTCGAATCTGGAAATGGCGGACACACAGGGAGGCTTTGCCTGCACGAGGGTGCAGAACGAGTGGCCCTAGACGGTGATCAAACTGATCCCAATCGGATTCAGCTGTCGATTGCGGTCCTTGCCATTGATGTCACACGAGCGGTGGTCATGTACGTGCCTTGCTTTGGTAGTTCGCTGAAAATGCTTAGTGCCTACACTGCTCTAGACGACCTCTTCGGACTCGCTGGCGGTGACGCTCAAGCTCAGCGGCTGCTCCTCGCTCTGCTGCCACTTGCCGCTGGTGCGCTCAATGCCTCGGCCAGCAGCGCCGCCCCGCACGTGTTGCTGAAGATGAAGATCGGACCGAGCAGCGGAATCGTCTGCAGCAGCAGCGCCTGCATGCCAAACTTGGAGTACTGCAACTTGTGGCGACGCACCCAGCGGTGCTGCTGCCGGTAGCTGATGCCTTTCAACTCAAAGTAGAAGAGGTGCAGCTCCCAGGCCAAGACGCTGCCGTGCAGCCAAGCGTAGATGATGCTGCCCAGAACCGGCAGTAAGTGCAGCGGCAGCGAAATGAGTCCGAGCACCAGCCGCGACAGCCAGTACGACGTGCAGACGCGCATGGCGGTCGAGTGGTGCTCGTGGTTCTCCAGCAACGCTCCTAGACCGCGGTCTCGAAGAACGAAGGCGAAGATTTTGTCGTGGAAGTAGTCGACCTGCACCACGCCATAGATGATGGTGGTCACGAACACCTCCGTGACGACGATGCACCACGCCAAGAGCTCTGCAAAGTGCTTGGGCACGTTCTTGTCGTCGAGCCAATCTCGTTGGGGAGACAAAGTCTGCGAGATCAGCAGCACGACGGCGCCCACGCTGAAGACCAAGGTCAGGATCAACGGGAACGCCACCTCCTTCCAGAGCGCTGGCCGGCGAAAGAAGTACGAAATGCCTTGAAACGCGTACGCCACCATGAATACTTGAGCCAGGTCGAGGAGATTGGGGAATAAGGACTTACCACGGACCAACGAAGCGTGTTGATGGGACGTCCTGACACTACGATTAATGTTGATGCTACGCGCATTCGGTTAGTCGGGAATGCTTGTGGTTCTCTTGCTGTTCGACTGCTGCTCACTTGGAAGTGCTGCCGTACGGCGGCACGTAGGCACCGAGCTTGTTGACGAGCGGCACTTTGTCCATATCCACGTCCTTGGTTTTGCTCTTGTTGCCGTCCTTCTTCTTCTTGCCGCCCCAGGACCAGGAGTTGTTCTTCTTACGCTCTTGTTTCTGGAGATCCTTCTCGATACTCGCAGCGAACAGCGCTGCACCCGCCGAGTTGGTGAACATGAAGATGGCGCCGATAATTGGAATCATCTCCAGCAGCATCGCCTGCATGCCGAATGCCGAGTACTGCAGTTTCCGCTGCGCGATGATCTCCTTCTGCTGCTCAAAGTCGAAGGCCTTCATCTCAAAGTAGTAGAGATGCGCCTCCCAGGCCATGAGCGTGCCGTTGAGCCACGCGTACGTGATGTTGCCCAGCACCGGGATCATGTTGAGCGGCAGCGTGATGACCAGCAGACCCAGACGCAGCATGACGCTCACCCGGCAGCAGCTCGTGAGCACCCGCAGGAACGGCGAGTGGCGGTCCTCGTTCTCCACCAACTCGCTGAAGCCGCGCTCGCTCAGCACATGAGCGAAGATCTTGTCCTTGTACCACTCGAGGCAAATGAGACCGTAGATGACCGTGACGATGAAGACCTCGATGACCACGAAGATGATGGCCAGCAGCCATGCGAAGAACGAATCGAGGCCTGCGTCGTAGAGCCACTCCTCCTGGGGGTGCAGCGTGAAGGTGAAGAGTGTGATGGCCACGCCGCAGGCCACACCCAGCGTCAGCAGCACGGGGCACACCGACAGCCGCCAGAGGTGCTGGTCCCCAAGGAAGCAGAGCACTCCTCGCAGCGGATACGTCGACATCGGTCCACAATCTTCCCCTCGCTATCGCTCTCCGTTGAACTCGGCAAACTACGGACTGGCATCCTTCAGGATGATGCAGGGTGTGGAATTTCATGTTGCCATCGTTTAGACTAAGTGGTAAGTGTCGGGGTCGTCTTGCTGCACTGGCCTCTTGGCAACCTCTTCCTTCTCGATCCCGGCGGCGAACAGAGCGGCACCGACTGTGTTGATGAACATGAAGACGGAGCCGACGATCGGGATCATCTCGAGCAGTAGAGCCTGCATCCCGAAGAGTCTGTACTGCAGACTGCGCTCGTTGATGTGCTCCTGCTGCTGCTCAACGCTGTAGTTCTTGAGCTCAAAGTAGAAGAAATGGTACTCCCACGCCACAGTCTGGCCGTTGATCCACGCGTACATGGCGTTGCCGGCCACAGGGACCACGTTGATCGGCACCGTCACCACCAAGACTCCAAGTCGAAGCAGCACACTCTTTCGGCAACAGGACGTGCACATGCGGACGCATGAGGAATGAACGCGCCTGTTGTTTATCAGCTCTTCGTGGCCTTGCTCGCGCATGACGAACGCAAAGACTTTGTCTTGGTAGCAGGCCAGGCAAAGGAGGGTGAATACCATCACCACGACGAAGCTTTCCACAAGACACAGCATGATGGCGAGCACCCACGCCAAACCCTCGGGCACTCCGACGTCGTAGAGGCCTTGTTCCTGCGGATGCATGGCTGCAGCAAACAGAACAATGACTGTCGCCAAGCCGACAGCGACGGTCAATAGCACGGGACAAATCGTCATCCGCCACAGTCGAGGATGCGAGAGGAAGTAGGCGAGACCTTGCCCCACGTACGTCGACATCTTGCTCTTGAGTCTAGCAGCTCGCCACTTGTGCGTCTTGGAGAGACTTTATACAACTGGACGAGCTCCAAGCGGGCTCAAAGAGAGTTCTAGACATGCGCGGAAAGAGATGGCTGCCAATGGTAGATAGCTGGCAGCCTATTGCATATTGTTCGTGGCCTGAAGAGTTTTCCCAGAGCTGCTGCTTCATATTCACACTCGTCTACCGCAATTCATAGATAAGTTACCGTCGTCCTCGATTCAGACGATGCCTCCGGACGGCACGTAGCCGTGGTTGTACGCGTTGCCGTTGCTGTAGTTGGGTTGCGCACCGCCAGTCTGCTGCGCTTCACGCTCGCGTTCCTCCTCTTCCAAATGCGCCGCCAGAAGTGCTGCGCCGACCGTGTTAGTGAACACGAAGAGCGAGCCGAAGCCCGGGATCATCTCCATGAGCAGCGCCTGCATGCCGAAGCTCGAGTACTGCACCTTGTGCTCCTTGACGAAGGCCTTCTGCTGTACGTACGAGAAGTTCTTGAACTCAAAGTAGAGCAGGTGATACTCCCAAGCGAGGATGGTGCCGTTAAGCCACGCGTAGATGATGGAGCCGACGATCGGGATGAGGTTGAGCGGCAGCGTCAGGATGAGCAGGATCAGTCGCAGCCAAAGGCTGACGCGGCAGCAGGACCTGCAGGCCCTAGCGCACGTGGCGTGGCGCTCCTCGTTCTCGACCATCTCCTTGAAACCGCGCGCCACCATGACCTGCTCAAAAACCTTGTCCTGGTAGCAGCCCAGCACGATCTGGTTGTAGATGAGCGTGACGAGGAAGATCTCGACCAGCACGAGCATGACGCCCAGTAGCCAGGACAGCCATCTGGCCACGCCGGCGTCCTCAAGCCCCTCGACCTGCGGGTGCAGTGCGGCGGAGAAGAGCACGACGACGGACGCGATAGCCACCACAAGTGTCAGGATGAGGGGGCACAGCGTCGTGAGCCATAGCCGCGGGTGCGACGCAAAGTAAGCGAGGCCCTGCACGACGTACGTGGACATGTAGACGACGGAGATGCAGTGGCGGAGGCGACGGAGATTAAAGACTGCCGTTCCCTCCTTCGACCTCAGCGTCTTGGTTGCACTTTTTCATGCATTCGAGACATGGTACTATTGGCAGAAATGGCTTGAAAGCAAGTCTCGACGGTTGACGGCTCCTTCGAGGTGGAGACGCCCAGCGTATTCATGGTGAAGTTGGAGTGGAGGCCGATTGTGCTGCTGATGGAGACGTCGCTGCATTGCCAGCATCGCTGCGCCGGAGAGAGAATTGTCCACAACAGCTGGCGGTCGATATTGTCGTTTTCTGAATGCCACGCGCGACTCTCTCACAACCCAGAGATCTCCAGCGTGTGGGTGGTGATGCCGAGGCTGCTGATCGCCTCCGTAGCGGCAATAGGCCTGCTGGGTACGTCTACTACTCGCTCCTGCTCAAGTGGGGTCTGATGCTAATGACGCTGTTGATCTCGACCAGGCTGCTGCGTCGTCGGGGCTGCGACGGACGCGTCTCAATGCGCAGCCGTCAAGACCTGCTACCAGGGCGGCGACGCATCCTCGCCCTGCGTCGTGGGTGAAGAGGTCTGCCCTCCGTGTATGCTCTTCGACGACGCATCGTGCTACATGCAGGTGGACGGCAGCTGCGCGTTCGGGACAGACTGCTCGGCGCAGTTCTCCAGTTCTGCCAACTCAAGCTCCAGTTCTGCGAGCACAGCGGCTAGCTCCTCGTCAGCGACGACAACCAAGTCTTCGGCAGCGTCTTCGTCTTCGTCGTCACCGCATTCGTCGCCGATGGGCAGCAATGCTGGAGTGGCGCCAGGAGCGGTCGACGCGAGTGCGAGTGGCGACAGCGGCCGATCCGACACGCTGCTGGTGTTTGCCATCATCTCCGTCGCCGTCGGGCTCGTGGCGGTCGCTATGATTTTGGTGGCGCTTGTGCGGCACGCACGGGCGGCGAGTGCCGCGAACGAGAGCGTGCCATCGCCCCAGAGCACAACAGGCACCGCCAGCATCGCCAGCTTCGTGACGACCAGCCAGGCGGTGGACCTGCCGACCCGCAGCGCGCTGTCGACCATGCTCAAGAGCAGCATCAGCGGCGACAGCTCCTACAGCCGGGATTCGCTCAACCAGTCCACCAGCAGCGCGCCAACAAATACTACAGGGCGTGAAAATAATGAACTACTTCGATGAGTCGTGGCGTGGGGCGCCATTTGCTTCCTGCTCTTCCACTAGCCTAGCCTAGCAGCAGCGACGGCAAGGGCGACCGTGATCCATTTTGCCCTTCATGGTGTTTCGGCAACGTCAACTTGTCCTTGGAGTGGCGTACGGAGCACAACAAATGTCGAGTCTGCTGATCCCCTAGCCCGCGTTCAGTTCGCAAGAGCCAATCATATCGCTGCGATCAGAATTTGGGCCAATCGTCGCTCGAGAGCCGGTCCGACATGGCGCAACGAGACGACCGGGTATAAGCCTTGGTGCAGCTGGTCTCCGCTTCCGCGGGACTCCTTGTCTCCAGTGTTCCAACCGCAAGCCACCCCCACCACTCCGCCCCGAGCTCCGCTCGCTTCGCCTCGGCAGCGTCGTGGTACACACCTACAGAGAGACAGATCGCCTTCGCTTAGCAACCAGCAAGGCTTCAGTGCAGAGACTCGGACGTAACAGGTCGGCAGCAGACTCCAGCGAGGACTTCTAGACGATCAATCGCAATGCACTCGTCGTGGCTTCTCGTCACCATTGCAGCCCTCGCAGGTTTGTCTTCGACGTAACCTTTCCTCCCTGTGTTGGCTAGCCGCTAACGTTTGCGTGTTTGACTCTTCCCCCAGCCACCAATGTCCATGCTAGCACAGCCACTCAGTGTGCAGCCGTCACGACCTGCTACGAAGGCGGCTCGACCGCCACGGCCTGCACCATCTCGTCGGGCGGCTGCCCGCCCTGCGTGACCTTCGCAGACGACGGCTGCTACGTCAAGGTGAACGGCGCCTGCCCCTTCGGCGTGGACTGCACCAGCTACTGGTCCGGCTCGGGCTCCACCACCAGCACCAGCTCCACGACCAGCGGCAGCACCACGAGCTCCACGACCGCCGGCAACACCACCACTTCCGGCACTAGCACGTCAGGAGGCACCTCCACGACCACCTCATCCAAGTCGGGATCGGCCACTAGCGGCACCGCAGGGGTCTCCTCCAACTCCACGAGCAGCAGGTCGGGCAGCAACGACACTTCAGCAGGCGACTCGAGTAGCAGCGGATCCGACATGAGTGTTGTGTTTGCTATCATCGGTGCCGCCATCGGTGTCATCGCAGTTGCTGTCATCTTCCTGACGCTGGTGCGTCGCTCCAAGGCCGCTCGAGAAGACGATGAGGACGACATGGCCAACTCGCCCTCGACCTTCGCAAAGAACCCAGTGGTGCAGGCCCCGCACAGCACCACCGGAGCGTACGCCAGCTACGGAGGAAGCAACCGCACGGCCGGCACCGGATCCGGCGCCGGTGCTGAGATCGGACTGGACGTGTCCAAGGGACCAGGAGTGTCCATGAACGCAGTCAACTACTACAGTCAGCAGCCGCCGCAGAACTCGGCGGCACCGTCGCCTCGCATGGCAGGGCGAGCCATCCCGTCGCAGCCCGTGGGCTTGAACTCGAGTCAGGGCGGCCGGGCGTTTGGCAGCCAGAACTACGCACAGGGAACCGCTGTAGCCCCCATGGCCCAGCAGGCCCCGCCGACACCTGTGCAACCAGTGCTGCACCACCCCATGGGCGGCGTGGCTCCATCCCCGCACACGCGGAGAGAGTCGTACGAGTTCTAACCTGCTCGGAGTTTGGAACGTTTATGGAGGAGATGCAAGGTGAACATACGAGTGCAGATTGCAGAGCAGGTGTACAGAGAGATTGAGGGTCAAGCTAAAGCAGCTCTCATTTTGGTTCGGAAGACGTGAGGTGTATTCAATATTGTTTTTCTTGTCAAAAGGAAACGTCTTAAAGTGGTGCGTGGCATTGTTGATGATGTTGTGCAGACTGGTATAGAGAAGTGTGCACTGTGCATTGTATGTCATTCCTTGAAAAGCACTTTACCATTTTCTAATTCTTCTTCTACCCGTAGACTTCTTTCATGCGCTGGATCGGTGACTCCGGTAGTGTCGCTCCCCAGTGGCTCACAGAGCAAATCGCGTTGCTTGCTTGTTGTTGGGCGCTTGTCGTCGCAGCGCAAAATGGGGTTTTCATCATGTACATGGGCGTCTTGACCTGCGTCTTCGTCCAGTCTGGTAACGCTGTCACTTTGGTGCCCTCCATGAGCAAGCTCCCGATCGTTAGAGTTAGCTCCACCGTTGGCGGCAGCGAGAGCAGTGGGTTCCCGTCCAGCATCAGTTGAGGCAGATAAGTATTCACCGGGGCCGCACCCAGTTGGGGAAGCTTGAACAGATAGTTGCCTGCAAGCGACAAGACGGTCACCGGAAGCTTGAAAACCTCTGGGGCACTGCCGTCAACATGCCATACTCGAAGCCAACGCGGGCGATAGGATTGCGAGCGGCGCCCCATTTCGTGGCCAAGTCGCTCGGCACTGACGGCAATGTAGTGGCGAAGAATTGGAGATTGACCAGCGTCTGTGGCAGATTCCCCATGAGACCGCCCGGGAAACTTGCAAGTTTGACGTAAATGAGCGCCACACTCAGCAATCGGCGGTGATAAGGCTCTTCAAGAGCTGCTGAGCTTCCCCAGGAGTACAAGGTCGCGTTGAAGATGTGGACGTTGTACAGGTTGGAAAACCTCTGGATCGCGGTGGGAACCACGAGCGCGGGACAGTGCACGAAGCTCAAGCTGCCAAGCGCTTTCGAGTCGAGCTCCATGGCGTCCAGCAATTCGTTGGTAGGAGTTTTGGCTCCTTGGATGGCGCAGTCGTATACGAGACCCAGGCACGAGGCGTTGGAGCTGAGCCACGGGTGGGTCATCTTGAAGCAGCCCAAAGGTGCCGTCTTGTGATGAGATTGGGCCTTGATGTGGAATCCTAGTACGATAGCACCCCACACAATGAAGAAGAACTTGATCGCAGCAAACGGCCACTTGCAAATCTGGTTCTTCGCCGGCGCGGTGTTTTCAGCTGATCGACACTCGATTTCACCTCCAGCTTCCACATTCGCGACTGCGTTGGAGCCACAGCCACCGGGGAGACCTTCTCGGATCTACGTGAGAGATATCCTTCCAGAATGATCAAAGTCAGCAGACTGGAAATGTGGGGCAGAAGTTTGGACACGTAGTCCCCCACGGTCGTGGCGAACATCATCCGGTTTTCCGGTGCTAGTATCGAGATGAATGTCGGATCGTACACCATTTTGGCAGCAAAGTCGGTCTTTGCCATGTCGAATATGGCGGAGTACGAGCTGAGCAGGATTCCGTGAACGGCCTTGCCCAAGAAGGTGCACAAGACGAAGCTGCTGATGAGAGACATCACGCGACTGAGTGTTGTCGCCTTGCACAAAACCACTTGCAAGAGTGGCGTCAACCAGCACGCGATGATCAGGACGGCCACGTTGAGGTTATTGAGCCACGGTCGAGGCACCAAGTAGCTGGATTGGTATGCTTGGTACGACAAACACGCGATTGCCATCACCTCCCGTGCCGCGAAAACCACATCGAAGCCCCAAGCTTGACCAATCCAGCACTTCTTGCCTTGATCGTTGCAGCCTGCCGTCTTGGGTTGTTCACAGTGGAGCACAAGACGCTTACTTCGAATCGAGAGGCAAACCATTCGCAGTATTTGGAGAGTGTGCAGGGCAGTGACTATTAGGTAAACTGCGGCGAAGCCCTTGAAGTGCTTGGACCCCGTGTCTGACCAAATCGAGACGTAAAGCGCGTTCTCTTCTTCATCGAGCTTGAGGTATGCGGCGGCCATGACGACGAGGTAGACCATGCAGCACACGTGAGCGCCGATCATCAGTACCCACACCAAGTAGAAGACGATCGGAGGAAGGCCTAAAGCTGACATGCTGTCTGGAGCCCCGCAACAGCCAGGGGCTGTTTTCGCCATACTTCGCTGCTAGGTTGATCCTGGACTTGGCGCAGTTTCTGGTGGCTGGACAATTGGACAATGGAACGCGGATCTAAGCCGAGAGACATAAGAAAAGAGAGCTTTGTTAGCTTGAGATCTGAGGCGACAAGATAGAGAGTCAATGAACAGAAGGCAACATCTAGGGTCAGACGAACGGAACCATTTGTCATGATCAAGTCAAGTGAACGAGCTCTATTTTGGCAATGAGACCAGCAATGAAGGCGCTGCTCGAAGAAAATGGCGAAACGAAAACGTATAACGATCTCCAAGACGTTATCCAACTTTGCCCCCAAGTTTCACCACAAAAAAGCCTCAAGCCGGTATTATTTTCTACTGATCAAGGCACACCAGATCGCACAGTACTCGTGACAGATCTCCCCGCTCGGTGCTCGACAATGCAAAGCCAAATGCCATCGTCCCCTTCGGAGCAAAAGCGACCTCCAGTGGCAAAGCGAACCACTTCAGTATCACTCCTCAAGAAGCAGAGCTCTAGCAAAAGCCTGTACACGACGGAGGAAAAGGCTGCGAACCATGACGCTATGCTGCAGCGATTCCAACTCCGAAAAATGTCGAGCGGATTTAACTACACCGGCACGTTTGGTCGTGCGAAAGACGTCGTCATTGACAAGGCCATTGGAGTGAAGGCTCCTCTTCGGCGCCGGTTTTCGTTTCATCGATCTGTACGAACGTTCACCGGGGCGAAAGCGCGACAACAAGTGGTCAAGGCGCTAGTATCAACAATTTCTCCAAAAGCTGGACTTCCACGGTGCACGGCATCTCAATCCTTGCTATGTACCACTTCCAGTTGATTTACCTACCGTTCGCACCAAGTTACTACCCCAGAGGATCGCTGGGGACGACTGTTGTCTCAATTCTGCTCGAGACTTTCTTCTTGATCGACTTGCTACTTAACTTCAACACGGCCTACGTGGACAAGGGATTTTTGGTTACGTCCCGAGTGAAAATCGCACAAAACTACCTTCGTAGTTGGTTCGCGTTTGACCTGCTGTCTGCTATCCCCATCCAAGCTGTGCAGAGTTTTACCTCTGGGGATTTTAGCTGCACACCAGTCAGTATCCAATGCGTACAGCTCACGTTGATCGGTCTCAGGCTGCTTCGAATCACTTTCCTCGATAAACGAGTTTTACTCAGCCGAGTGATGCGTGTCGGGAGGCATGTGGCCGAATGGCTGCGTTATTCACGCTATTCTCACTTGCTGGGGATTGCACAGCTCATGTGGCTTGTGCTGCTGATTGCCCACTACATGGCGTGTCTGTGGCATATTGTATCTGAAGACCACAACCCACTAGGGGTAGCGTCGGTGAAAAGTACGTCGCCGACTACTACTACGCAGTTAGTCTCATCCAGGGCCAAGGCAATACTGTTGGGCCTTGGGATGAAAATCTCTTCTCGAGTGTTGCTATCATCGTGGGGTCTGTGATACTCGCCATCGTCTTCGGCAACGTCGCCATGCTCGTGTCGAATTTTAATGCCAACACGACCAATTACCACCGCAAAATGGAAGATGTGTACGCGACGATGGACAAGATGGATCTGCCACTGAAGCTTCGCGAGCGTGTGAATGACTACTACACTCACGTGTGGCAAGAGTACGAGTCTTTGGACGGCGATGTCAACAAGTTCCAAAAGGAATTAACTCACACGTTGGGAATTGAGATCGGTCTATACAAGCACATGAACTTGGTGGTGCAAATTTCCTTTTGGGAAGACTGCACGCCAGACTTCCTCACCCAGATTGTGCTCAACTTGGGAGTTCGAGTGTATATGCCGGATGACTATGTGGTTCGTCGGCGCGAAATTGGCAGTGAGATGATGATGATCAACCGAGGTTATTGCAAGCTGTCGAAACCGAACAAGGGCACATTAGGTGCGGTCAATTGTGATGAAGAAGGTCATTCGACGGTGCTTTTATCCCAAGACCTGATCGACACAAATACAACACACGCGGATAGCGAAGATGACAGCGACGATTTAAGCTCGGACGAAGAAGATTCGCAGGATGCTTTCGGCGGCGGCATGTTTGGTACTCCAATAAATTCAAGACGTGTGACTGGCAACATGGCACAAGAGCTGGTCGATGTTGATCCGAGTGATTTCACGGACATACGAAGATTTCGCAGAGCTCACCCCCGGAGACCCAGCTATCCGACTGGAACCGGTCCAAAGAAGCCGCGAAAGTATCGCGAGTACTTGTACCCTGGCCAAGGTTTTGGCGAGATGAGTCTCCTCATGAATTACAAGAGAACAGCAAACATTCGAGCCATTACCTTTGTCGAGATGTGCATTCTGGACCGCAAATCGTTCCAAGAAATTATTTCGCGATATCCTGAAGATCGACGGCGAGTGCTCACAAAGATGTTGGAAAGCTGCATCGAGAAAAATGTAATCCCGTTTCCGTGGGAAAACATCATCGAAGCAGTAACAGCGAAGCGCCGAAGTAATGGGAATAAACATATCTCCCGCGCCAATGTCATTGCCACAATGACTGCCGCGGAGGCTGCACGAATATTGGTAGAAGCCATTGATGTGAACTCTCCGGATGAAACGATCAAATATGGCTTTCAGAGTTTTGATCAAGGCTTTATCGAGGACTCATCTTTGCGTCAGGCTCAGTCGGCCGATTCCACAATCAGCAACACCTTGCAGCGTCGACATAGTGTAGCGAATGACATCACACGGCGCAGCTCCAGAACCGAAGGCAGCGAGAGCACAGCCTTGACAGGCGACATGATTGACACAGAGTCAAACCCACCATCAAGTTCATTTGGGGGCAATTCAGACAAAACCGTGAACAACTTATTTGTTCTGATTCGAAGTATGGCGAGCAGCATCGAACGGCTTCAACAAGACGTGAGCGAATTGAAGCAGCGTGACCAAAGCCACTGCAGGGGGTGTAGATGCCACGGCAGCTCTAGAACTTCATCGGCGAATTTGGAGTATGCCGCCAAATATTTCTCCACCCACAGAACAGATTCCCAAACAACGCCCACCAAGGAGGACCAACAGGCCCAGATATCACGCAAGGCGTCCTTGGTCGCAATTCCCTACGAACCATCACCATCGAATGATACCAACCGAGCTAAAGGCAGCGGAAAGCAATTAAGTCCACTTCGCAAAATTCGTAGTAACATCCAGGACAGTCGCCACATTGAGACCAACGCTGCGGGGCATTCCACTTCCCCAGGCGAGAACATACGTTAAGTGCACAGGCGAAGCTACCGGAGCAAGAGTACTCGGCTGCAAGAGTTGATAGTCCACCGACCCCAGGGCGTGAAAGTAGCACAGAGCGGTATCCCGAAAACCTGTCTGCTCGATCCAAAGCTGGGCGTACTCAAACGCTCGCTGATGCCCTGTGGAAGCGTAGCAACACGAGCGGTGACATGTTGAAGCATACGGAAGAGGAGCGGTATGCGGCAAGACTGCGGCGCCATTTTCGCACTAGGCACAGTTTACCTTCCGATGTCTCAGTCGATGAAATGGGCTCCGAAGCTGGAAACGGGATCGACAAAAACCCTCCAGCTTCAGCCGTCAACACCATGCTCACCTCATTCGGCACGTATCTGCTCACGCGAGTCTAGAGTCCAGTCCTCCGGAGTAAGCACGAGAAAGAATAATATACCAACACAGTCATTTCTCCAGCGTTGTGTCACCACCTTTCGAAGTTGCTGAGCCTGCAAACGGATTCGCAAAGGCAGATGCAATGTTTCAAGTCTTCATCGATTTTTTCCGCACTCCACCGAAGCTGAACCCGACCTTGGCTGCTGCAATAGGCTTCTCGGCAGCTTTGTTAACCTTTTCCACATGGGCGGCAATCCGACGCCGCAACATCACCTCTTCCTGTTGGTGCTCCCTCTTGCGTTTATTCTGCTGTTCCTGGTGTGCTCCTGCTTTTCTCTTCTGCTGCTGCTGCAACTCGCGAAGCCTCCTGGTGTGGTGGTGATCATACGAGCTCAAGTGGTTATCCATGGCACTCACAGTTTTGTACTGCGTCCGGCAGTCATCACAGGAGAAGGCCCTCTGCATGTTCTTGACCTCTTCTTTGATCTGCTGTTCTTTTGCCCACTTTGCTTCTCGTGCAGCCACCTGCTCCGCTGTTTCCTGCACTTCCGACTCGAGTTTCCGTCGGTCGCTCGTCGCCATCCGCGTCATCTCGGCATATTCTTGCTGTCGCCAAAAGGAAAAGCAAAGCACTGTCAGTGGTAGCTCCATTAGATATGAAATAAAATGTCCGTACTGATTTCCCAAGACCGAGCGTCACGAGGTTCTCCTTCATCTTGACGGGCGCTACAAGTCCTGCCCGTTCTAACACTTTTAGCGATCGCATTGGAGTTGTCGGCGTTGACCTTGTTCGAGCTTACCCAGCCTGCTGCCGGAACGCCACCCCCATTTTCATCAGCAGGCGATAACCGCGGTTGGACGCGTCCAGCGCCAACTCCGCTGTGCCGCCCATTGCGAAGAAAAAAGTAATGTTGTTTTACAGCGAAAATTGCATAACAATATTATAGGCGGCAACCATGCCTTCCATGGCGCTTCCAAGCTCTGGCGCCCGGCACAATTGACAGCGGTCCTTCCCTATCCTCTCCAAATCGGGTGGCACCGCACTGCTTCAACGGGACGTTCTTGCAGGCGCACATCCGTATCCCGCAGACGCCACTATTTAACTTTCTTTCCTGGTGCTGCCGAGACCACGAGGCGGCCATGGCCTGGCAACGTGTCTGGCTTCTGGCGTCGGCGTTGGCGGTCGCCTTCGCAACAGCCAAAGGCAACGGCATGAGCAACTTCCTGACACCCACGCGAATGCTGGACGACGACGACGAGCGGACCGTGCCGTTCGACTCGTGGAGCAACGTGCCCGAGACCCTGAGCCACCTGTTGGCCTTCGTGATGGTGCTGCTGGGCGCCCACCCGTTCGGACTCTTCTTCCCGAAGTATCTGCGACTGCCGCTCATCACGGGCTACTTGGTGGCAGGAATCTTGTCGGGGCCATTCCTAGCCAACCTCCTCAACGACGACGTCGTCGACATGCTCAGCTCGTACGTCAACGCGTTCGCGCTCAGCTTCATATCGTTCCAGGCGGGGCAGGAAATTTACCTGCCAGAGCTCAAGCCCCAGATCAAGTCCATCGTCAAGCTCCTGGCAACGTATTACTGCACGGCCATGGTACTCGGCACCACGGTCTTCATGCTTGCGGCGGGGGCTTTCTTCTACGGAGACCTGGCCAGCAGCTGCCAGCTCGGAATCGCTCTCATGTTTGCATCCATTTCCGTGCTCGTGTCACCGTCGACGGTGTTAGCGCTCAAGATCGAGATCAACAGTGTGGGGCCTTTCACGCATCTGGCGCTAGGCACTTGCATGACTGCAGAATTTGTCGTGCTGGTGTCCTTTTCCGTCTCGCGTGTCGTCGCTTCCATTTACTGCGCCAAGCTCGATGTGTCTGCCGAAAGTATTGCCTTTACCATGGGCGTCGTGGTCATGAACCTTGTGCTCGGAGCACTGCTTGGACTAGTCATCATCCTCATCTTTCAAATTCCAAGCGGACAGCGCGACTTGGGACCAGAACCGTCCGCCACCCCCATGGAGAACGTGTCGGTCACCTCAAGCAGACACTCACGAAATTCCCAGCGTCAGATGAAGTCCAGCCAGCGCACGAACAGCAAACAGGACACGGGTGACCTGGAGCAGGCCATGAATGACCCAAACTTGGCCCCGCACCCGCACAACGCCTACATCGAGGAGATTGACCCTGTCGAGCCGAAGAGCAAGATGCACTGGTGGACGGAGCGAAAGGCGCTGTACCTCAAGGGGTTCATTTGGCTGGTGATGGGGTACTCGTTTTACCTCTTCACCAACATACTCAGCGACCTGACCACGGCGCACTTCGGGCTCGTGTGGCAGGTCAAATTCGAGGCTTTGTTGGTATTGATGCTTGCTTCTTGCGCAGCAGGCCATTACGCCGCCATCCGTCCTGAGATGCACGTGATCCTCGACACCATGGCCCCCTACATCTTTTGCCCTTTTTCGTCATGACGGGGCTGCTCTCCAGCTCGACAAGGTCGTCGATGTGCTGCCGATGATGAGCTTGTATTTAGTACTGCGCTATTCGGCCATCTTCATCGCTGTGTATGGTGGTGGACGCTATCTGCTCAAGCTCCCGCCTCGACACTACAAACACCTGTGGCTCACCATGGCCCCTCAAGCAGGTGTGTCGCTTGGTTTGGCTGCCGAAGTGAAGGAGCTCATCACTGATGCCTGGGGAGCCGAGTTCGCTGCAACGATCGTAGCCGCAGTGGTCATCAACCAAGTTATCGGCCCGGTACTTTGCTCGATGGGGCTTCGCGGCGCCGGAGAAAGCATGGCCGATCGACAAGTGGCAGCAGCGCATGCACAACTGCAGACTGGAGAAACGCACGATGATGCAGAACCGGTTGTCGAAACTGGGAAAGATGAATTCCCAAGACGCGCTTTTAGCCGCAACGACAGTTCCCGAGCTTTGCCGACCAACAACCGCAATGGCAGGGACCCAAGGCCATTATTGCCGTTCTACCGCGTGCAGAGTGCTGTTGTTCTGGGGGACGATGAGGTGGCGTTTGAAATCGCGTTGGAGCTATCGTTATATGGTGCGCGTGTGAACGTTCCCCTGTTGGATGAGGCTCGAGCAGACAAGTGGCGCCGCATGAACGAGACGATCCTCCAGCGTACTGCGAAGGGCGAGCTCATTTCGTTCCAAAACTCGATTCAGGATCGCCACGGAGACGCGCCCGTAGACTCGAGCATGGAGACGGCGGACGTGCTAATCTTCACGGGAGCGCCGGAGCGCTCGCTTGAGCATGCGCGCGTCATGCAGACCATGCTAGGCGAAAATGCGCGTCCGAGATTGATCGCTGTGGTGGACGATTGTGCTGCTGGTGCCGAGTTGCGGAATCTCGGAGTGCTCACGGTGCAGCCAGCAGTCGCAATGGGAAACATCGTCACTCGACTTGCCCTGCTGGATGCCACGCTCGCCGCCAATCTATCCCGGGAGCTGAGCTCTACCAGCACGTTCTCCACCGCCGCGTACTTTAAGACCGAGGTTGACGGCGGCCGCGACTCCATTTCCTCGCTCTCAGAGCTGCGACTTCCTTCTCGTCGCTTGGCGCTGGGCCGTAGCGTCGTCAGCCACCACTCCGTGGACTACGACCGACTGGCCGAGGCGCTAGCCGCCGAGAACCTGCCGCTGCCGCCGCCTCCGTCGCGTGTGGCCATGTTCGGTACGTCTTCCGTGGAGCACGACCCGTTCGCCAAGCGATCTCGCAACTTGGGCGCGCATGAGCACTACGTGGTGGAGGACGAAGGGTTTGAGCCGTTCCACGACGACCGCTCGATCTTCGAGGAGCAGTTCGTGGTGCCGTCACCGAGCTCAAGCGGGGGCGTTCCGGTCGTGTGTCTCGTCGACGGTCTCGGCTCGGCTCTAGCAGCAGCAGCAATGGCGGCGGGACAGGCTTCGTCACGCTGCGCCGCGGGCAGTCCACCGGGTGAATCTTGGCCATTTCGATAGTAGCGCGTGGTACGTCAACCGTTACTGTACCAAGCAGCACAAGTACGTTGCGACGGCAAGCTCGGCGAGGAAGCTATTTTAGCGGCGCCGCCGGCGAGATCTTGCAGCACACGCGATGCCTGCCTCTGTGTTATCGGTGCTCATGCCGAAGGCCGAGGCCAGCGGTCTGCCAGACTGGCCTCAAGCACGCAGTGTCCCAAGCATGGATCACCCCACCTTAAGTTAACCGCCAGAATTAGCAGACGCGTTAGAGAGGCCTAGTAGCAAGAGCAGTCACAGTATCTGCGGTGCCGGAACGGAAGATTAGATCATTTTGGCGATACTTAAACGGGAATACAACACAAAGCGACCTGTGTCAAGGAGTGCATTTGCCGTCTGGTTCTCCCAGCACTTCGTCGGGGACTGCTCGCAGCAGGTTTGGAGCGCAGCCACAACAGCACTTGAAGCTTCGCAGCCGACTTGCGCACGTTTGGTACTATTTGCGGCAGTTGGTGCTCGGCAGAAAGCAGCGAGGCTCGCACTTGGAGATCTGCAGCGTCGAGCATGGCCACGGGCAAGCTCCACGCCGCCCCGACGGAGGCGACCAAGCAGCAACCCCACCAGCAACAGCAAGAACAGGACAATGCCACCAAGCTCCCGGACGGTACAGAACTCACGGAACCGTTGCTGGTGAATCATCGCCTACGGATAGAGCAGCAGCAGCAACGGCCGAGCGGAGACCAGGCTGACGAGGACCCCGAGGAGAAGCTGCTGCTGCCCAAGGTCGGCACCTTCTCGCAGCTGGATGAGGCGTCTACTGCCTGCTTGAGCAAGTACCTGGAGGATGAGGAGGCGCTGCACCCACCTCTTGAGTCACACGGCAGCGAGAGCTCACTGCTCGCGTCGTCCATGATCAGCTCCAACGGGTCGGTACCGCGACCCCCGCACAGCAAAAACCTGGTGCTGGACGCAGACTCCAATGCCACCGTGTACCAGGCCGCGGCCACCACGGGCTCCGAGATCGTCGAGGTCGTGGCCGAGCAGAGCTGGCTCATTACCAAGCTCGCGGTGCAGCTGCTCTGGGCGCTGCGCATGTCCAAGCGCTGGATCTTGTGCGCCCTGCGCCTGATCGGCTTCGTCATGCTGCTGCTTCTGCCCATTGTCAAAGTTGCCATCTACTGGTTTGTGAACGAGAATGTGCACAAGAATATTATCTACGGCTTGAACAGACGCAACCTGCTGGACGTGTACACGGTCCCGCAACCAAAGGAGGCCAAGGCGACGCAGAAGCAGCATGCAGCCAGTCCGAGCTTCACCGAGGCGCGGTATCCTGTGGCAGTGTTCGTGTCCGGAGGAGCATGGATTATCGGCTACAAGGCTTGGGGTGCGCTCATGGGCCGCGTCTTGGCGTCGCTTGGGGTGGTGGTGGTCATGCCCGACTACCGCAACTTCCCGCAGGGTGTCGTCCCCGACATGGTCGACGACGTGACACGTGCCATGCAGTGGGTCTTTGACAACATTCACCTCTTTGGCGGAGATCGCGAGAACGTGCACTTGATCGGCCAGTCCGCGGGCGCTCATCTCGCCATGTGCACTTTGCTAGAGCAAGTCGAGAAGAAGCGCACGGCTGCTTCAAGCCACGCAGCGTCGCCATGCAGCAGCATCGGTGGAATGGGAAACTCGTCGGACTGCGAGAGCGTGGAGAGCGTGTCGCCATTAGCACAGCCGATCACGTGGGAACTGCGGCAAATTCGCAGCTACATTGGCATTTCTGGGCCGTTCAACATGGAGGCGAGCGTGGCGACTTTCCACCGCCACGGCTTCGACCGCGCGGTGGTGGAGCGCATCATGGCACATCGACTGGCCTACTACTCGCCGTCGCTGCGTCTTCTCGCCCTCAGCGAGCTGCCGGCACGAACTCGTCAGGCGCTGCTGAAGGATTTCCCGCCGTGCTATTTGTTTCACGGCACAGCGGACAAGACCGTGAGCCATCGGTCCTCCGAGCAGTTCACGACGTCGCTGCAGACCTGCAATGTGCCCGTGTTCACGCGAATGTTTGAGAACAAGACACATACCGACCCGATCATCGAAGATCCCATCGTGGGCGATGACTTTTTGCTGGACGAGGTCATTGCTGCGATGACGGCACGAGCTCCGGTAGACCCTCACACTGGGAAGCCTCGCTACGAATTGGGTGCACGGCCCCAGGAGAAGCGCTATTACCCCAAGATCATCGTGCGTATCGCCCGCAAGGTGAATCCCTTCTAGAAAGGGGCAGGTAGTAAGTAAGGAGGAACTGGGACGATGTAAGGCTCGCCAGCCTCATTTAAAAAAATGCACTATGTATTTCTCTCTTATTGGAGTGTGAGTGCCTACTTGCCCATGCGGTTCTTGAAGGTGACGACGGCGCCGATGAGGAGGACGGCGAGGACACCGGCGATTGCAGGACCAAAGAACTCCACGGCATCGGGCGCTTCGTGGGTCGTTTTGACGGCAGTGTCAGCTGATGCCTCGGTGTTGGCGGTGGCGTCCTCGGCGGCAGCAACTTGTTGGTACTGCTCTCGCAGCAGTCTTGCAGGGGCCGTCAGCGCGGCTTCCGCGGCTACGGGGAGCGCGCTGCAGACGATCGCCAGCAGCAGCGCCAGCAGCAGAGCGAGAGACCTGGTCATGAAGAAGCGAGTTGTCGAGTGACAAGTATTGGCCAAGCTGAACTGGTCGGGAGGATGGGCCGCCGTCGATTTGCGGACTCCAAAACCGGCGCTGGATGAACATGGAGGAACATGCAACCTGGCTAGAATTCCCGGTCGGCCGACAGCTCTGCCATTCAGGTGCGTTCCGTTTGCTTTCCAGCTATAGAGACACACCCTTCTGAAACTGAGCGCTATGGCGTGGTGCCGTGCCGTACTACCGAAATGGAGCGTGTGCAGGCGGTGCTCGGCTCGATCGGAGCTCGATCGGAGGTGCGCCTGCAAGTCAATATGCCTGCTCAAGCTGCTTGCAGGTAATGCGGTCTTGTGTATTGCCGTGGAGGAATCAACCATTCCTCCGCAGCGAGGATATGCCATGCGTTTTCTGTCGCAATCACGGCGTGCTCAAGGCGATTACATCAGTTTTTTGCCGCGTCCGACTGCATCTACCCATTCTCGGTTTCTTGATTGACACCGCAGCCGCCAGTGCATTCGTTCGCGGACTCATGCGTTCGGACGCAAGCTTGCTGCCTACCAACATTGCCCTCGTTGCTGTTCGCTCTTTACTTTGCCATTTCATCATTTACCAGCTTCGAGCCACAACAACACCTCACCACCAACCATGAGCTGCTGCCCCGCCGTAATGGAACCCTCCAAGGAGTGTGCTGGAGGCCGCGTCGTCACCAAGACCTTCAACAAGACCAAGTTGTTCGTGGCCGGACCCGCTCAGGCCAAAGCTGGCCTCGTGGTCATCCCGGACATCTTCGGCCCGGACAGCGGACGCATCAAGCAAGACGCCGAGGCGATGGGCAAACTGGGCTACGCTGTGGCGCTCGTGGACGCCGCAGAGGGCGACTACGCGGCATCGCTCGATGGCTTCGACGTGCCGGCGTGGCTGAAGAAAAACAACTTTGAGAGCGGTGCTGGTGCTCATGTGGCCGACGCCATCGCCTACCTTCAGCAAGAGGTTGGCGTGGAGTCTATTGCTACGTACGGCTACTGCTGGGGCGCGTACCTTGGTGCCAAGCAGTCGGCGCTGCCCACACCGGGGATCAAGGGCCATGTGTCGTTCCACCCGAGCTGGATGGCGGAGCAGCTCGTCAATGGCGAAGGTGCTGTTGAGAAGATGGCCGAGAGCATCTCGGTTCCACAGCTTCTCTGTGCGGCGGGCAACGACCCCGCTCTTGTGCGCGAGGGCGGCGCTGTCGACAAGATCCTCCAGTCCAAGCCAGCCGCCATTGCCAAGCAGAGCAACGTCGTGGACTTCCCCAACATGATCCACGGATGGGTGTGCCGCGGCGATATCGAAGACCCCACGACCAAGGAGGCCGTCAAGAAGGCCTGGCACCTGGCCTCCGAGTTCATCCAGGCCGTTAATCCGTTGTAAATGGCGCCAGCTAGCAGTAGAGTACGACATTGCTCGCTTCTTGCAGTCGACTTCAACTCAATTGCATGTACCCTTTTGAGACCAGTTTTGTGTCCACCTTTTATACAAGAGCTCGCACTCCACCCAAAAATCGGCCACGGGCATCGCAGTTCTTGCCGTCGAACACCTCGCCATCCGCCCGCCACCGTCGCAGCACGACCACTCGCTTCAATAGCCCAACTCCCCAGTCACTCTACCGTCCAAGTTTTTTTATCCTGAATCGCTTCAATGCCCGAATTCCTCGTCTTCTTCGTGCATCAACACTTTGACTTCCGGTACCCGGAGTTGGAGGCCCTGCTGACGATGCAGAAGCTCCCGGGCGTTGATGAAACCGTGCTAAAGGACCCGGAGACCGGAGAGTTGCCAGATCCAGAGAGCTCGCCACTGGTGCGTGTTCAACTGCCGTCCGTAGAGCACGCCAAATTCCTCTCCGAGCGAGGCATCCTGGTCAAGGGCGTGTACGAAGTGTGGGGTCATGTGGGCTCTGGAGAGGGGTACGATGAGCTGGTGAAAGTCGTGGACGTCTTCAAAGGAGAAACCAAGACGCAGTTGTTGCAGGACGACTCCCGCTCGTGGCGGATCAACGTCGCCGTATTCGGCAAGAAGCTTAGCATGGACGAGCAGAGAGACCGCCGTGAAAAGTTCCGAGACGTGCTGCCGTTCGCGGGACCCGTGCACATGAAGCAGCCGGACGAAACCTTTCTGGTCCTGGAAGAGTTGGGACTGGATCAGGATTTGCACCCGGGCATGAAGCCGAAGCAGATTTTCTTCCTGCGCGAGCTTGCTGGAAGCGAAAAGAACCGCGGACGGGGAGGTGCGCGAGACCTGGTGGACCAACAGACGCTTAAGCGACGAGCGTACATTGGGCCCACCTCGATGGAATCGGAAATGGCTCTGCTCATGGCTAACATGGCAATGGTCCAACCTGGTGATCTGGTTATCGACCCGTTTGTTGGGACGGGCAGTGTGTTAATCCCGTGCGCAACTCACGGCGCCATGTGCTACGGCACTGACATTGACATCCGAGTGCTTTTGGGTACTGGTGTGGGTGTTTCCGGCGCGGGGGCTGTTCCAGCTGAGAAGGCGGACGACAACGAGAAGCGAGTAAACGTGGTCACCAATTTCAAGCAATATGGCCTCCCGCTCCCGGAGCTTGTTCGTGGGGACAACTCAATGTCTCCTCTTATTCAGCAGTGCAAGGGATTCTTTGACGCCGTCGTATGCGATCCACCGTACGGTATCCGCGCTGGTGCTCGTAAGAGTGGTCGTAAGCGCCAAATCAAAAGTGACATCAATGCTGCTGTGAAACAGGCGAACTACATCGCTCCAACCCAGCCATACGCTGCAGAAGACGTCATGAAGGACCTGCTTGAATTCGCCGCGGAGACATTGCGAGAAGGAGGTCGTCTAGTGTACTTGCTACCTACTACCTACGAGTACACCGACGCAGATCTACCGCGTCACCCCAGTCTGCAGGTGCTCGCAAACTCGGAGCAGAAGCTTACCAAAAATATGCTCGCAGACTCATCACGATGGTGAAGCACACTCCGACGGCTGCCGCCGCTACCACTATTTTACCATCGACGGCAAACCCGGGCGATGCAAGTTTTGCTAACTTGAGAGAGAAAATTCGCAAGCGCAAGTCGGATGCCGTTGAGGGACTAGAGGAGCGATAGACCAAGGGACGATAGAGATGTGTCTCCTATCTGGTGGAAGCAATAGGATCTATGGGCTTCGGACCATAGCATTTGGTGATAGATAAAATGCAAGATGATAATCACGCGTAAGGACATCACGTTGTCCAAGGAAGTAGCGAAGGACGTTGCTCCAACTTCATCTTGAGCTCGCATTCTTGTTTGCCTTCGCAGCCAAGGGACTCATGGCCGAAGTGTTCTCTGTCTTGGCATTGTCGGAGATCGTTGTTGCTATCACTGCTCACCTCAGCCTGTAATTTAGTGGCCTAATATACGAATTCAGTTTGTTTCAACGACCGCACTCTCTTGTGAAGCAGGAAATGGTGGAAGCAACTGATTCTTCATTGAACGCTGCAAACGCTTCGGTGGCCTTGATAAAATACTTTAGAAGATCGACTCCGATGCGTTCGAGAATGGCCTTGAGGCTCTAATTCACATCAGTCACTACCTTGCTTGAGCCCGGCCAGAAATCTTAGGATCACTGCAGCGCCAAGCTGTGGAGGATGGTAGCCTCCAATGTTGCGTTCTCTTGGAGAAGCTGGTCGGCAGCGGCTTGGAGCGCCGAGACGGACGACTTTTGCGCTCGCGATAGCGGCGCTGGCGAAGATTCTGGAGCTGCCGCACGTGGAGCAGCCTGGCAGCACGCATGGCACACCTTAGTACAGGCTAGCAATGGTAAAAATGCGTGCATTGCTCACCTGTCGATGCTGGTCGTCTTGCTCTGCTGCTGCTCGCGCTCTTTCTTCCGCTTCTTGGTTGCAGGCGAGCGTGTCGCCTGGCTGCGAGTGCGAGGACCGCCGACTTCCGCGGGCTTGCACAGGATGAACGCCAGTGACATGGGTCCCATCTTGGCTGACGTTGACGACGAGAAAGACTTACAGCGGCAGCGGAGAGGACTGCATTGCCTTTCGGGGCAAACACTTCAATCCAAGCTCAGCTCGTGAACCCACCTTATGGAACAGCTGCTCCCTGATTCAGCGTCATCGTCAAATCGCCAATACAAAGCCAAATGTGTTCGGTTGGGAAAGCGGCGTGAACTGAACGTCGTCATTGGCGCAACGTTCCAATCCCCGTCCAAAGCGATCGTTGCGAATTTGCACGGAATCGTCCGAAACCGTCCTGCGAGAGTTGATCGCCCCCTGCGCAAACCGCATCGTTTTTCGCGGGCGCCGGTCACGCGTAATGGCTGGGCGCCTCGCTTGCAAAGATAATTGCTGAGCTTGCAAGAGAGCACCAAGACACCTGCCGACAAGATGACGTCGCCCCAAGACGCGGCCGCCGCGACGCCCACGCGCGCGGAGCTGCCGTGCGCGCTGCGCACCTGCGGCGTGGTCGGCGCCAGCAGCAGCGCGCGCAGCTGCAACGTCCACACCCGCCAAGCACGCGAGCAGCAGCGAGAGCGACATGCGCAGCCAGACGTGCGTCGAGTTCCTGCACATTATGAAGGAGTTCAGCGAGAGCTCGTGCGACGCCAACGAGACGGCGCAGCGCGTGGACTCGCTCGCGAGCCAGGACGAGCAACTGCTGCGACTGTTCCCGCTGACGCGGTCGCCCGGCGCGCAGGACGGCGCCGAGCGGATAGTGGACAACGACACGGAGATGGAGAGCCCCGACGAGCTGCAGCGCTGGATGGAACTCGACCTGGGCGACCTGGACCACCACCACATGGACGTGTTTGACTTCCAGCAACATCCGCAGCCGCAGCCGCAGCCGCAGCCGCTGGAGCTGAGCGAGATTGCCTCGGAGGCAACGGCAACGGCCACGCCCGTGGTGCCGCCCACGGCCTCGCCATTTATGAAGAAAGGAACCGCAGGCTTCCTCGCGCAAAAGAACACTCAAGAAACGGCCACAGCCAGCTATCTCCGAGGACAGCAGAAACCGGTGCACACATCGAGCAGCAGCGAAAACTCGCCGCTAAGCAAAGTCTGTGACAGCAGTGCTGTTTGAAGACGACGAGGAAGACGAATTGGAGATGGTGCTGGGTGGAGCGGCGTTGCCAGCCGGCCCGCCGCTGAAGCGTGCCAAGATCTCCCGCCCGACCACAGCACATGACCTACATGTGCCCCCACGGAAAGCTGAAGAAGACACCGAGTCAACAAAGACTGATGAGGATGAAGAAGGCAACGTATGGGGCATGGAGGCCGATGGCTACGAGCACGATTTGCTTTCGTCTATTGACCACGCCGTGCTCTGCGATCGCGAGAATCGGTTCCTGCAGTGGGACTTGAACGTCGCGGCGCAGCACCAAAGCCAACATCAAGAGCAGCATCGACAACAACCAGTGAACGGCCTCCCGCACAACGCCGTAATTTCTTCTGGTATGGCCGCCTCTCGTGGTGTGCGGAATGCCAACACCGCAAGCGCGTCCACGAGTCCTGCTGCAAGTTCTATCCCGGGAAACCTCACAGCGATCCAAACGCACCGCTTGGACCATGAAAAGATGGTCATGGCGTCAAGCCCGGTCAGTAGCAAGAGTCCGTCCAACGTAGACATCGTGGAGGACTGGAACAGCCTCGATTTCGGCACGTTCCAGAACCGGACAGTGAGTCACATTCTGAGTTCGTGCTTGCACAAGAGGAAACTGCATCATCCGTACAAGAACCAGGTGCAGCTTGTGAACTTTAGCGTTCCTGGAGCCGAGAATGACGGTGCTTCAAGCCGTGGTGCTAGCCCACATGCGCGCCAACTAGGTGGATCCTTGGCAACAAGCCTTGCCTTTGGTGGCCAACAAAATGGTTCTTTCAATGGTCCGGATGGGCTCAATGGCTTTGTGCCATTGCTCGCGACTGGCCATGACAATGGCATGAAATCCCCAAAAGGTGATAAGAAGATACCCAAGAAGCGCGAAGAACGCAAGCGGTTAATGACCCTCAAGATGCAAGAAACCTTTGCAGACTTGGAAGGAACGTTTACGGAGCAGGACCTGGATGTGAAGGGCATCGTCGGCCCCGGGGCGTCGCTATCAAAAATGGCGCTGTCGAAACTGGAGAATTTGCCGCTGCCCGACTTGACAAATCTACCTGCCGATCTGCGCGAGCTCAAGAGGAAGATTGAGGCTACTGAGCACAAGGTGGAAGGCACGAAGCACCGTCACCGCAAGGGAGGCCCGTGCCCTCGTTGTCAAGTGCAGAATCAGTTGCGTGCCGCTAAACGTGCCTACCACAAGCGGGCTGTGGCTCACAAAAGCTGCCGCACATGGTGGTGAGTGCTGTTAACGACGAGGCACAAGAAGCAGCAAATGCCCAGGCAGCGGCTGCTGCTACGCTGGAACTCGCGGGCAGTGTTACGCAAGCGCTCAAGGCTTCTGCTGCAGTTGCGTCGCGCAAGAACAGCACTGCTGGTGGCCACAACGTCTCTGTTAAGGTCACCCCTCTTAGTGGCTCGACGTCCGCCAAGGCTTCCGCTGCGCTGGCGAGTGTGACGGCACTTACGAGTGGGGCGTTGAAACAAGTGCAACAGTCGACGGTGCCCTCGGTGGCGTCGCCGTCCGGTTCATTGTGCTCCACCACGACCGTGGGGTCCACAAGCGGTTCGTCGTCGTCCTCTTCCGGCGGCGCTTCTCCTCCACCTCCGTCGTCTGGCACGTCCTACCAGGCGCGCGTGCTCGGTCCGTGTGGGAAGGCGTCGTCTTCTGCGATGCCATTTTCGTCACCATCGTCCTCCGTTTCACCAGCATCGGCGTCGAACCCATCGTCTCCCGAGACGGCATCCCGACAATTGCAGCACGTGACCGTGTCTTCTGGCTAAAAGACACCTTGTGGCATTGTGGAGCAGCAATAAGGGTGAAGCAGTCGGCTGGCGCAGCGCACTGGAGCCACGGCGTATTTATTAAGTGTATCAGAGCTCCCCATCATACGCCACGCGCTACTTGCGTTGCTCTCGGAGACGTCCGATAGTTGTTGTATAGCAGACGAGAGCTGGACCAGAGTCAAGTAGGGAAGGGATTTGAGAGCTTCCGGCGCGCTTCTGTAGAGTGCGAAGGTGACGGCGGCATAAAGACTACAAAAAATAGAGAAATCCCCAGATTCTAGAGCCTCCATCGAAGCCGACACTTATTGATATACATGATGCATCGCGAACGCTCACTGCTCTTGCTGGGGCTGCTTGTTAATGATGTTGGCGTCCAGCAATGCCAGCCGAGCGCACCGACGCCGCAGCTTCTTCTCCGTCCACTGCATATTGTTCGTCTTGATGTCGCGCTCCATCTTCTTGTAGTCCTCGCCGTATTTGGCAATGAGCTTGCGGAGGTACTTGGCCTCCTCCTCGGACACGTAGTTTTCCACACGCTTGGGGTTGCGCTCGCCCAGAAAGTCACTGTCGGGCACTTCAAAGAGCCGGGCCTCGTCGGCCGCCTCCAGCGTGCCCTCGGCGCCAGCGATGCTTCGGCGGATCTCGTGGAAGTCGTTCGGGTTGGTCTGCAGCCCCAGCTTGGCGTAGTTCTGGCGCGTGGTGAGGTTGTGGTCCCACACCTCCTGCACCTTGGGGTCGCGCACGTAGCGCGTCTTGTACCTGCGGATCGGCTTCTGCTTGCGGCGCAGGGGCACCTTGCCGCGTCGCTTGATCGAGGTTCCTAGGCGGGGCATGGTCGTCTGCAGTTGTTGTTGCAGTTGTGTGGCGTGGTGCGTCGGCTCCGTGCCAGCCAGTCACCAAGGTCTCTATATTGTCACTATCGGTTCAAGTTGTTAAATAGACCTTCTTGGATAATGAAATCATTCTCTGGTAGCCTTGCTATAACGACTTCTTATGATAAGGACATCCCGTTCCTGAGAGGCTTCTCATTGGCTGATGATAAGAGCAGCTCCTTCGCGTCAGAGTTCGGCCAGTGATCAAAGTGAGCCGATGGCGGAGACGACAGCATGCGCGTCCATGGAGCCTCCCGCGAAGGCTGCTCCATCTGTGGCTAGCAGCGCCACCTCCGCGCCGAGCAGCCCCACGAGCAGCGCAAGCGCGGACGCCGCTGACCTCAGCCACCAGGTGCAGGCAGCACTGACGAAGCTGCTAGGCGTGAGCTCTGCCTTCAAGGACCTGCAGCCGGGCAAGGACACGCAGGTATCGACGCGCGAGGAGACCATCCAGATGATGCAGCACTATCTAAAGCGGCTGAAGATGGACCACGTCGTGGACAGTAGCTCGCCGAGAGCGCTTTCGGTCGTGCATGTGGCCGGCACCAAAGGCAAAGGCTCCACCTGCGCCATGGTGGAGCGCATCCTGCGCCAGGCGGGCTACAAGACGGGTCTGTTCACGTCTCCCCACCTGGTGACGCCCTGCGAGCGCTTGCGCATCAACGGCAAACCAATCGCCGACGACGTGTTCCTGCGCCACTTCCATGCCGTGTGGGACGGACTAGAGCAGACCCAGAACGAGAGCGGACCGTACCCGCCTATGGCCTGGTTCTTCCGCTTCCTGACGCTCATGGCGTTGCATCTCTTCGATGATGAGCAGGTTGATGTGGCCATCTTGGAGGTCGGACTCGGCGGACGTTTGGACGCCACCAATGTGTTTCGCAAACCCGTGGCGTGCGGCATCTCGACCCTTGACCTCGACCACACGCAGGTGCTCGGAGAGACGCTGGACCTGATCGCGTACGCCAAGGCTGGCATCTTCAAACCTGGCGTACCGGCGTTCACCACTGCACAGGAGCCGGTTGCGATGCAGATGCTGGAGAAGTGTGCTGCGGACACTGGAACCCCGTTGATGCTTGTGCCGACGCTGGATGGATTTGGCCCTGACGGAGCAAATTGCAAGCTTGGCATGCATGGAGACTACCAACGCACGAACGCGGGCTTGCAGCGGCGCTGGCAGCTACTTGGTTGCGCAACAAGCACGGTGACAACATCGATACACCACTCGATTTAAATGACGCGCTTGAGCCTGTGGTGAAGGAGGGCCTGAAGAACGCGTTTTGGCCCGGTCGAGCGCAGTTGTGGGAAGATGAAGCGCACAAGATGCGGTTCTACATTGATGGAGCTCACACGTTGCGCAGTCTCGAGTGTTGCTCCGATTGGTTTCGCCAGGCCGCATCGCGAACAACACCCGCCGATAAGCGCGTGCTCATATTTACGATCCACCATGAGCGCAACGTCGCGCACCTGTTTGCCCCGCTGCTGAAGCAACACTTCGACCGTGTATACTTTTGCCCTACAAGTTCTTCGCGTCCGAGCTTGGCTAAGGTGCACACTTTCTCAGAGGCGCTCGAGATCGCAGGCTTCCACAAGGTGGTGTCGGAGTTCTCGTCTGAGGAGCTTGTGGCGCTAGACAACGTTGAGGAGGAAGCGCACCCGTGGCAGACGACGCTTTCACGTATATGGAGCGGACTGAAGACGCACGTGATCGGCGAAGACCAAAGCAAGTGCTCTGTTGCAGTCAAGGACTCGGTGGTGGACTGCATAAATGAGCTGCGTCGGCTGTCGGAGGATGCCGAGGTTTCGTTGCTGGAGAAAGAGACAGAAAGTGAGCAGTGGGACGAGAACTGGAGTGTTCTCGTGACGGGGTCGTTGTACCTGGCCGGCGAGGCCCTGGACTTCCTTGGCTGGCAAGAGTAAGCCTGCAGAAGGTAAGAGCCGTCCGCTTGCAGAAGACGAACCCCATGCAACTCTCGGTCAAGCATAATTCCTTTAGACGGAGAGGTTCCATGCAGTTCTTCTCAGCAACTACGAGCAAAGATCAATTACACGCAAAGTTGAATTGCTTACTCATACCGAAAACAATGAACATGCTGCTCCTCAGCCTGGCGGCTTCTCTCATCTCAGTCCACGGCTGGCTTCGCGGTGACGACGGGCGTGTCCAATGGGACTACAAGTGCAGCTTCCAAGGCCAGGGGCTGGTGGATCTGTCGCCCGAGTCCAGCTCCCGCTGCGGCGAACTGTGTCTCGCTGATGCGTCCTGCTCTCATTGGAGCTTCTTACCAGAGGACGGAGGCACGTGTAGTCTCCGACGGGGCGCCAGCAACGCAGCCGTGCCGCACTCTACGCGTCTGTGTGGCTACCTTCCGTCCAGATTCGCGCTGGACGAGACCAGGGCCTTCGACTTAGGGCTGCACCTCACGTACGACCGGGCAGACTACGATGGACTGGCGGAGGAGGAGGCGGAGACAGCTCTACGACTGCTCAACTCATTTCGAAGACGGCGGAGGAAGCCCAAGCTCTCACTGGACCCACGACTGATTTTGATGGCCCATGAACTCGCAGCAACTTGTCGAGCCGTGCCAATCGGTAGCAGTATGCATGCTGGTGATGGGTACGAGCTGCTTCAGCTGCCTGGGTCATTGAGGCCCCGAGGTTTCCACGGTCGAGTGCACGCAGTGTCGGTCGCTGCACCGCTGGCCAGCTCAGTGAAACACGCGATCGAGTGGTGGACGAGCAGCGTAGACCCTAAGACTGGTACAAAGCCAGTCTTCTCTGAAGACGTGGGCGTCGTTGGGTTTGCTAAGCGGAAAATGACTACTACCTGCAAGGAAGAGGCTACAGGCAGCTTTGCTGAAGAGAGTTCGACGGTGTGGGTGCTGCTACTAGCACAAGCCGATTGACAAATTCACTAGCTCCAAGACACATCACACTCTTCTTAGAAGAGTCTTCTCGCCTACAGAGGGTTAACAGTCTGCGTGAACTTCACGGCAGCGTGCCAAGCCTTCATCACGGCCGCCTTGGTGGTCGGGTCCTCCAGGTCGCCGCGGTTTACCCAGCCGTGGATCACATCCGGGAAATCCACAACCTCGCACTGAGCGGCGATGTCACTCTTCGACTTGAGGATTTTCTCGACGCTGCCACCTTCGCGCACAAAGTCTGGATCGTTGCCGGCGGAAAGCAGAAGCTGAGGGACCGTGATTCGCTCAGCCATTTTGTTGACGGATCCTTCACCATGAATGACGTTCTCCGCATTCCAGCTCGGGTGGAACGAGATGTGGCCCTTAATCACTGGATTGGGGCGAGCGCTAAGAGCAGCACCAAGGTAGCCGCCCCAGCAGTAGCCGTAGCTACTGATGGTCTCTACTTGCGCCTCCTGTTGCAGATACGCGATAGCGTCGGTGATTCTCTCCCCAGCGAAATTGTCGAAGCTGTACTTCTTCAGCCAGGTTGGCATGTCACCTTTGTTGTCTGGGACCTTGTAGTCGCCACCTGCGGCATCCACGACCACAACAGCATAGCCCACTTTCCCCAGAACCTCTGCGTCTTGCTGGATGCGGCCACTGTCGATGCCAAAGATGTCGGGGAACGCCATCACGCCAGCCTTGGCTGTAGCTGGGCCTGTCACGAACAGTTTGGTTTTGCCGAAGGACTTGATGGTGCCGGCGGCGGGGGCATTTGCCCTAGCGGGCTCCATATTCACGGGGCAGCAGCTCATTGTTGGTCGCAAATGCTTGAATGAGGATTTGAAAGAGTGGGAAGCGTGAGGCGGGGCAATGGTTTGCAATCGGATGGCTACGTGATCGTGCTAGTCGAGTTAGAGAATCATGGGAATATTGAGTCCAATTTGGCACAAGTTGGCTGCCCCAGTTTCGCCATCGTCGCGCACCAGAAATTATTGCCTGGAAAATCGATAAACAAGCGACCCCAACTGTCAGATCAGTAGTATCTAGAAGACGCGATTTCCTTGTGGCGAATAATGCGCGCATGCCAGCAACCTTGACCATTTGCAATGATATCGCTGCTGGTTTCTTCAGCAGTCAATAATGCATTTTCACATTCGTCGTCATCACAAATATGATCTCAAAAACCTCCGGGCAATAGCCGGACGTAAAACTGAAAGTGCCAACTAGTTTGAAGAGCTCCCACCAGTATTAGTGAACTCTCTACAAGTCCCGATACTGGACAGTCTTTTCGATTGTCTCAAGCTTAATGAAGCATTCACGCCTTCCCCAGACGCACTTTCGTACAAATGCATTCAGCAGGTCTATGGTGGCATTTTACAACACGCAGGACGCAGAATACATGACAGGAAACCAATGGATCGGTTCGTATACAAATTGCTCACCAGATCGTACTACTGGCGCAAGCCGGAGGAGTCGATAATTGTTCTGCAACTAACTGCGTAAATCTTTCTCGGATGTAATTCATGCCGGCGTAGAGTCTTTAGCATCAATATAGTATGCATTGGGAATGCTGGCGTGCTATTAAGCAGTTTGTTTGGTCGAGCAGTCAAACACTAGATAGGGTGTCTAACCAAGTCGCTGTCTTCGCACAATGAAACTCACCGTCCTGATCACTCTCACTCGTCCGCCGCAATCATGTTTTTATTCCTCTGGAAGTTTGTTTTATTTGCAGCGGTTTGATATTTTGTCCGGCTCATTTATTGGAGAAACCTTGCTTCGAACGCGGATAGAAAGCAAACCACGACTGCTGTTTCCTCCAATTTCACCACCCAAGCTTCGATCGAAAAAATCGACTACACCTGTGCACGGCCTCTCTCTGCAAGGTCTCACTCTTTGGCCAGATACGGTACCGATCACGACCAAGTCCGCGGTCGGAACGGTGACCCAATTGAGTTTGCGAAGCACAATGCTCTCAGTGTCCTCTTCCGCTTCCATTTTCAAAAGCCCAAACGACTTCAGGGCCCAAGGCGTGTAGCACAAACTTCCATTTTCCCAAGCGTAGCCAGCCAGCATCGTCATCTTGTTGCGCATACCGAGCGCTGTATCGACGCAACATGGCGCTGAAAATGTGCTCCAGACCCGACCGTGCTTCCAACGAACATACGTGATTGCTCGCAATACCCGAATAAACATAATGAAAGCGATGAGAACCGACACAATGATACCGTGGCATACGAAACCCCAGCCATAGTACGAGACGGCGACAGCAATTGGCGCTGTGTTCTTCAGGCCCGAATGGCTAAGCCCCGTTAGAAAATACGATTGACCTATAGAACTCAATAGCTCGCCCAACAACGAGGACTCATAGCTGAAAAATAATCGCTTGATGAAGACTCGAGTGTTATCGTGCAGGCATCCACTGTTCTCAATAATCTCAAATAATACCAGAAGCACTCCTGACAGGTTGTATCCCAGTGATATGTATTGCAACCAAGCAAAGAAGCCATCAGTTGCTACAAGAAGAAATAAGTCGCTCATGAGGCCTTCGATCAGCAAGTACAGCAGTGCCACTCGTTGATAAAGTCGTGCGCCATGCGCCGATAACCGTAAATTTTCGTGCACAAACACCATCACTGCATTTCGAGGGAGTTCTTCTCCAAGTTGCTCGCATCTACGACCGTGCCGCTTGCACGCGATGTAACATCGACGAAGAACAAGCGCACGGTAGATTACCTATGTCGCTCCGACAGTTCCATACCAATACGAGTGTCTGTAGCCAGCACTTCCTTCATCTCGGGCCAAACGATGGCCGTTCATATCAAACGTCCCCAGGCCAGAGATTAGACCGTGCATGGTTTGATCGACAGTGCAGTATGTCCCAACGACTTCTTCATAAAACGAGAAGTATCCAATACTGCCGTGATAAAAGTGCATTTCGACTGGGGAGCTGCGGTTTGTACAGCTGGCTGGTGAGCTGCGGTAAGGCTTAACGTTTCCGCGTTGTATCAAGTACCTCCCGTGTGAGTTATACTGCGGCGAGACGAAATGACACAACCGCCCGTGCTTCGTAGTATAGTAGTGAGTGTTTTCAATATTCCACCAAATCTGAGCCATCTGAAGCCCCCGAGCCGGACATAATTCTGCTACATTCGCCGTCTCTTCCTTCGCATATGAACGAGGTACCGAACTCTCTGTCATCTTGTGTGGCGTGACAAATTTCAGGAAGCTTCGTAGCTGCAGAGCAAATGGCACCATCCCCACCACGAACCATGCAGCAAATAACTTCCCCGCGCTGACAGCACGCTGCTCTGAAGTAAATGAGCGGCCATTTTCCTCTGTCACCGCTTAATGTTGTTCAGGTGCTCTGTTACGAGGGCCGTTTCTTTTCTTTCCCATAAATATATTTTTGTCGACAAATATGTTTAACGACGAAAATTTTAGATCACAGTTGACGATATAAGCATCCCAAAGGCGATAGTGTGCAGTGCAAGACGTACCCACGCCAAGCTAGCGGCAGCGATGTCAAGCTGCTGGCCTCGTGTATAACGATTCCTGGGTTCACGGCAATAACGCTAAATGTGTTGACACTCTCGACAATCGAGTTGGCGATAACGACAACCATTTTGGCTGGAGTGCTAGCCAACCAAGCACATGACATTTATAAGAACCTGGAACAAAACAGTCAAAATTTATAAAAAAACTAGAACAAAGCCTTGATTGGTCCACGCTAACGTCAAATTTATATTCCATTACAGTAATAATGACATGTCCACCTTCCATGTTTTGAGCCGATCGCTATAATAGAGCACATACCGAATTCCTCGGCTTGTAGTAGTCTCTCCATATAACAATCAGCCCCAATCACGGTTCGTTTTTTTTCTTAACTGCCCCTCAACTTATAACGGTCAGACGTACCAAAGTTTTGGTACTACTACTCTTTCGTTGCGATCGCCATTCATCTCAGGCTTCGCAATGGCCCCCACCGTGCAAGCCAAGCGGAGGACATCGTTCACGCCTCGCCAGAAGTTCGAGATACTTCGTGCTGCAGGGGATCCGCCAGATGTCGCCAGAGTGCTTCGGAAATTCTTTCCTGACTTACGCCCTGCCGCCTACACGTCTCGACGAAAGCTGGTGGAAAAGTGGGGCCGTCAAAGAGACAAGCTCGAGGCGCAGTGTAAGGAGAAGGGCGCTGACAAGAAGAAGGCTCGTCTTAAAGGGGTGGGCACGTGTCTTCCTGCTGAGGCTAAAGCGAAGCGTGTATGATGCCTAATAGATTATGTAGCCAAGTATGTACCTGCGGTTAGGGTGTGGTACATTGTACCATGTACTTGTGTGACCGTTATAAGCCGAGGAATTCGATAAGCAGCTCAGAACGAAACGAAATTCTGATACAAACCTGAGCATTTCTGATAAGTTTTGAGTGATTTTCATTTCGTTTGCTCTTTGGGGACGGAAAATGCGTCGGTGATTTTCGAAACGAACGGAATCGGAATCAGAGGTCACCAGAACCACAAATCCCCTTTTTGCCGAGTCATACAGCGACGACGACGTCCTCAGTTGTCGCCGCATAGCGAGGAAATGCTGAAGCTATGGCACGGCGACTGGGAGACGTTGGTAAGACTACGACACCAAGGGTTAGCGCTACTCCCCAACTCTCCCTCCGCGCGTTCAAATTAACATCGTACACATGACAGCTGCCTATTCTTTTACCGCCTCACCCATTGCCATCTACGCCGTGTACAAGCTGCGTTCGAACTACCGGACGTTATCCGCACATGTTCCCACTCATGGTCACGTTGCAGTGGCATCGAGGGCTTGTGTATCACCTCCCATCGACTCTCCTGTCCTAGCCGTTGGTTGCAGCTGTCAAGTATCTATGGGCGATGGACAAGTGCTCTTTCCAGTATCTTCTACTTTGTAATAGGTCTTATGAAAGAGAGATGCAACGCTGTGCTGCTAGGTAATCTAGATGTAGTAAGACCTAGGCTACGTGAGTTTAGTCAAGCAATCTACGACCAAGGTGCCGAGCTCGACCGTTTTTGGGGCTTCGTGGATAGGACCGTTTGGGGAACCTGCCGTCCAGCAGGACCCGGATTCAGAGGAGCGTGTATAATGGCCACAAGCGAAAGCATGACCTGAAATTTCAGACCGTCGTCACGCCGGACGACATTATCTTTCACCTGTATGGTCCAATTGAAGGTCGCCGCCACGATATCGTTTTGCTACCGGAATCGAGACTAGAGTAATGAATTTGCGCGGATGATAGCTTTCAAGACTACGTCATATATGGGGACCAAGCGTACGGCCGCACGGATGTATTTGTATCGCCTTTTAAAGACTCAAATTTCACAGCAGCTAAGCTGAGATTAACGCCTCGATGTCCAAGGTGAGGACTTCGGTGGAATGACCGTATGACTAAGTGGTGAACTATTGGGCCGGCGTCGACTTCAAGCGAAAAATGTATTTAGGAAGGGTACCAGCAGCGACACTGTATAAGGTGGCTGGTGTTCTAACTAACTGCATCACTATACCTCCGAGGAGGAAACAACAGCAAGTTTTTCGGCGTAGAGCCGCCTCCTTTGCAAGAATATTTCTTCAGTTAAACCTGTAATACACTGGTGGTTTAGTTTTTCTTTCCACTAACGCCGTTCACTAGTAGCTGCAAAATGGACTCTAATTGTGCAGCTTGATGCTGCATCTGATCACGGATTAACTCTTGGTGGCGTCGTTGCCGTTTCAACTCGTCTTGCCGAAGCTGCAGCTCCTCTCTGTTGAGCTGGACCTTTATATCTTCAAGCTTCCTGCGCTCGACCGCGTCGACGCGCTCGTCTTCAAGTAGCATTGAAAGGCGGAGCCGCTGTTGTTTACTGGTAGCTCCTTTAGCAAGATCTGCCTGCCTCGCCGACACCCTGTTAAACCCACGCACTATAGTAACAGTAAGATTATCGCTAGGTAAATCAAGTACAGGTGATCACCGTATCTTTCCGGTTTTATTTTTGCAATTGTTCCGGGTCTCGATACACCACTAGCTCGAGCCACGGGCTCTCTACAAGAATCTAACAACGTAAACGTGCAGAAGTCGCAACTTTCCACTCTGTACAAGACGATCGCTCAAGCACGTAACAACGTGGAACTTGAGTTTGCACCACGAAAACGTTATGAGTTGTGTATTTTCTGGCCGAGTTGGTCAACAGAAACCCTGGTTCAAGGGCATGCTGCCAAGTTAATAAAGAGGGACGCTTCTTCCGTCTCTTCATTTCTTTAGCTGTGTTATCGGAACTCAACAGGATTGGCTACCTGCGTATGAATGTAACGATACCCACAAGTATAATCCAATATACAACGGTGTCTATCTTACGCTAAGAGGAAAAGATGGAGACGACCACAACATCCCCGCGGCAATGGCTTTGTGCTCAAGGAGACAACAGATAATTTCGCGTGATTCTTCGCGAATTGTGTGGCTGGAGGCATCAATATGGCTGAAAAACCGACATTCACCGATCGTGGCAAACAATTAGACGCACAAGTGCTGTTGTTACGGCTGGGTATTCAGGTAAACCTAAAATTCTGCTCACTGCACCTAACGTTCAACACTATTGATCAGTTTAAAAGTGTTGACCCTACCATCCTGCTCACCTGGTCGTATTTTTACAAGTTGCGGTCGTCGCCGACGCTTAGTGACTACGACGAAACTCTAGCAGAAATACGCAGAGAATTTACTGTCCCCCACAGAATCACCCATCAAAAGCTCCAAGGTGCTGCGGAGTATTTAGATAGTGTACATCCTACCGCCTGGACTCGCTTTGGTAACGTGTTAAGCTCGAAAATTGAATAGGCCGCCATTGTAAAGCAGTGGGGTGCTGCAAATACTTATGGATTGCCAGTTCCTCTATTTGGAAATCGGACAACAAGTGCTAATGATGAAGAGAATAACGCCTTAAAATGGGCGGGCCTTCGAACGATGACTGTTTAGGCTGCGGTCATTGCTCTCTGCGATCGCATAATGTCCTTCGTAGAGGCAGGCGGTCAACGCAGTTCAGCATGGTTGATTTGAAAATGCAACCGCTCTCCAAAAGCGAAGTTTTATATGGATCCAGAGCTGACGAAAGTGTCAAAGTTACTAGGGCAGAGAAATACTTTACGTTCTTGAAACCCGAACGATTCGATCAACTAATATTCGGAAACAGAAACGCTACTGTGTAAACCTAGCTATCCAATCGTGCACACCCTGCTCGACACGCCAACATCTTTACATTTCATCTCGGCATCTATTAGCTGTACTTTACCAGCAGCAACGCGCAAGTCCAGTCGTGGTCGAGAGTTTTTATTTCTCCAAGCCGATCTAGTTACAACCGCGGCAAACGTATATCGTGATGCCCGGCTCAATATTCCTCTTGAATGCGAGCCATTTGACACGGACAACGCAACGGCCACCCTAGACCCCACGATCTGGTCTCAGCAATCTCAAAGCTCAATTATTGAACCACCTCCAAGAGAACGTCAAGCAGGCGGGGCGAAGAGAAACAATAAAAGAAAGACCACACAAAAAAGCGTTTTAAAAGTAAAGGAGAAGTGCACGAGATTGTGAGAATGTCCCGAGTGTTGGGGCCGACATCGTTTCCAGACGACACTTATCATCACACTACCAGTCGAGACGTCTGCACTGACAGTCCGATTTTCAACGTTACCACAGCAGATATTGCATCCACGTTTGCAGATCATTTTGTTGCTCAAGCACTACCTAAACGGAACCAGTATAAGTGTAGTATTTGCAGCGAAATGACTCACAACGCAGCTTGCTACACGAGACAAGTCGAAGACATCGTGCTGCCAGATACGCCAATTGCAGGCGGACAGTACGTTTTCGGAAGCAGCCCGTTCAAAAATTACCAGGTCGATTATTTGTACGACAGCTAACAAACAAGAAGGAGTCAATAAAAACCAGTGAATATAATGTACACTTTATTTCGGACGCGCGTTTGTAAGATGGAACTCTGCTTGCAAAATAAGCACCCATCAACACCTTCGTCGCTGGTGCATAAAAATACAGAGCCTTCAGTTACCGTAACTCGTTGAAATGCTTGACTGGCAACGAGAACCTGAGAATTGAACTCGTTAGCTACCAAGGGATCTGGGTAGTGTCATAATTGCACAGGTTGACGAAGTCGGAGCTTGTCAGCACAGTAGAACCTGCGGCTACACGGTATGCTAAAGAAGCGGAGAAGAACCTACACTGTCATGAGCATTCTTCATGTAGAAATACCACGTCAGCCCCTTCAGTCTGGAGAGCACGTGGAACTGATGTGGGGTTTTGTGCTGCAGTGGACCGAGGAAGCCAAAAGCCTTAAGATAAAATTAACGTTAGCTTGGATGGGTCGTGGCCGTGTTCCAAATTTTTGTAAATGTTGACTGTTTTGATCCAGGTTCGTATAAATATCTCATAGCACAACTGTATGGCAACGGAAAGAATGCTGCTGCCGACAATATTAACAGCCACTCAACGTAAAAGGTGAATGCACGGGATGATGATCTGTGACAATTCGCAGTTTTCTTCCAATCAGATGCCCCCAAAATCACTTTTTGCCAATCAAAAGCATTCGTATTTCCGCTAATTCTGCACCAGTCAGCTCGCGAAACGGAGGCAGTGATCAACACGCCCCTGGAGCCACCACCAGCCGACATAACGCTACAGGAAGCCGATTTCTCCGCTCTTGTAGCCCTTATTGCCGAGATCTTTTCCCAGCAGAAAATGCGGCGCTGGGACTACTCAGCGAAGCAAGGCGCGATGCATTGGTGGCTACTGAAGGCATGAGTCAGCGCATGGTAAGAATTCCAATTGTATAGGGCATGTTTACACTGCAACCTAAGGCCTGGATAGATGCTTGTGTCTGGAAATTCTACCTACGCTCTTTGCTTCTAATGCATATCACGGAGCCATGTCTCCTGCTGCTGGATAATCTGGATTGCCATGTTTCCGGAGAATTCGAGGCTATTGTCTCTGAATAGTTAATGGCTGTGTTTTAGCCTTTGCAAAAACAAACCTTCACATCGGTTTGTCAATCTCTAGATGTTGGCGTTATGGGTCCGTTAAAGGCAAATCTTAGAGCTATGTGGCTAGAAGACAAAACTGAAGCCATAACAACCAGTGAAAATGTCTAGCAACAACCAAGCGCACGATAACTGCATGGGAATCGATAGATTCCAAGACAATGACAAGCTCGTTCAACAAGACCCTCGACACTTATTTGAAACGCAAAATATATCTGTCTCATAATTCTGCGTTTCGTCGTAGGAATTCTTTGGTCTTGCAAATCTTTATTATTTAAAGGTCACTGGCGTTTTAACATAGTCTTTTCTTTTACTGTATCGGTTCAACAAAGCATTGCTGGCTGTCGCTTTCTGTCCGTAGCTGCACCTCAATCAGGGCCCCAGTAGAGAGTTGATCAACGACAACGGATGACACGTTACGTTTGAAGATAAGAGCGGCAAGAAGCAGTTGCGCCGAATCCTACCACCTCCATAGAGTCTCTAGATTAACGCGAAGACGTCGAGCGATTCATGCGCTTCTAAGTCCACCGAGCGAAAGACGACGAGGTGAATTGATCATGGAAATGGCTTTGAAGCACGAGAAAAATCCAGCGCGATAAGCAAGCGTGGCGGTGGTGAAGGCAATACTCATTCATCACCGAGACCGTACCACGTGGCCAAGGAAATCACACCCACAACTGATACGCGCTCGGTGAGTGCAGCGGAGTGTGCAGATCCAAGCGTCAAAGCTGTCTCCAACACGGTACTCACACTGTGAAGAGATACATTGGTTATCTGAGCGTATCAAGGCAACAGCCAAAGAAAAGGTTGCAATTCGCCGCAAGCTGCGGGCCCAGAAGAACAACAACGACAAGAAGACAGCGCACATCCGTGAGCGCATGCCCGCGGATGAAAAAAACGTAAGACGCTCAATGACTTCCTGATGCTGCCCTATTGTGCTGATATCGGTGCCAACCGGACTGCAATAAGTTAACGGCTGTCGACAAACCCCATCAATGAGACTAACGGTGACGGTGGTCCGTTCGGACTAATTGATCATAGGTGTCGCGGCAGGAAACCATCAGGTCCATTGCACTGAGGCAGCGCATCTGCGAGTGTTGCTAAAAACTGCGGCTGGTCCCGATGTTTGGGGTCATGATTCACTCGCCAAGGTCGAGCCGCTGCCAATCCGTATAATGGTCGGTGCCTCCGCTGTTCAGGGCAGGCCGGAACAGTATCCGCTGGCAAGTTCTATACCACACGTAACGGCACTGTTGGTGTGCACGAAAGAAAAAATCACTACGACCTGTTCAACTTACGAAATAGCTTCTGGTAACTGCCGTTGCACATGCTTAACCAAGAACCGATGTTCCTACATCACAGACGCGAAGATATACACACCGAAGCATGTTCCCAAGGATATTACGATGCCGTAATGTGGTATTGCAATCGGCACAAAATAGTCAGAGCCGAGGCTTCTACGCAGTCACCAACTACAATCGCCCGAATCCAAGGTCGGGCGAAAGCTGTCCTACGCAGGGGTTGTCCCCTAGTAGTTCGGCCCTTCCGGGACAGTTGTGTCTCGTACTCGATGAATACCCAGCTCTAAGTAATCTTGCCCAGAGGCCTGCCTGAGCTTGGCAGCGTCCGTCTTCCTTCAACCGAGACCCCCCACTAAAGAGTGGAGGAGTACGGGTCGCTACGCCCGAGGCACAACTTAAGAAAACGGCGTACTTTCTGGGGCCCACCAGCTCGCGAAGTATGGACTCGGCGAGGCTTCCTCTTCGTGCGGAGCGAGACACTTGCCCAACCCGGCCCGCCTTGTCTTTTGGCGCTGCCGGTTGGTCAATCCCTTCA
The DNA here is from genome assembly GCA_011947345.1 of Phytophthora quininea. Lineage (NCBI taxonomy): Eukaryota > Oomycota > Peronosporomycetes > Peronosporales > Peronosporaceae > Phytophthora > Phytophthora quininea. Next base: position 173,217 of record JAAVTG010000473.1, read on the forward strand.
ATCTAAGCTCGTTGGGGACCAACAGCAGGCATAATCAAGCCCGTGAAAGGGACTTACGGAAAAAGTGTTCCACATGTGTTGGACTTGGAAAATTCTGCTCTGTTAAATATATGAGGCCCAAATGGCACTTCCTAAATGGATTCCTCTGTCTCTTATACAAACATGCAATGAAATGAAGTCGTTACGTCGGCAGGAGGTCGTTTCTCCGTAGATGACGAACCACTGAGCCTGACGACCTTTCGCTGAGATGATATTCGCCGGTTTTTCATCGCTGAGTAAAGCATCAGTGACCCAGCTCAACGAGCAGAGTCAGCGAGTCCGCACTCGGCGATCTGAGGCTCAACAACCTGGGACTCGACGGCAGCATGGGCTTTGACCTCAGCGAGAACTGTGACACGGTCGCGTCTGGCGCCCTATACCGCTCATTGACCTGCATCTAATTTCGTGTTTCTCTACGCCAAAGTAGTAGTGCATTTCCAGCAAACTACGGAGCGCTGGTTTGAGCCATTATTCTACGAGTTTATACTGGATCGACGACTCGCAGGTGTTTGCCGACGACATCTGTGAAGGGGTTACACGATAGTCAAAACCGTGTGTAAACTTTTGTTTTTGTAGCCATTTGGCTCTCCACCACTCATTTGCATGTCACTTATATTAACTATGCCACATAGATTCGTCAATACACTTATAGCAAGGTCAGATAACAATTCAATTCAGTTCTATATTTGCAGGTAATTAGTGTTGTCCTTGTTTTAAGGGACGCTAACTCTGCGAGTCCTAGTTACGGGGCTGTCCTTGGGTCTTGTATAGAACTGAAGGCTGGAAAAGTCTAACGAAATGGAGTATTTCTCCGCCAGGTTAAGTGTGCTGACGAAATCCTGAAATGATTTACAAGTTATTTGAGTAGTACAGTATTTGGCGATACCGCGATGACTGTATACGTCTGAACTAAACGTAATCCTTAGCGGTCGTGGAATTAATTGTTTGGAAGTGAAATCTAAAAACTCACTTTCTCACTTTCAGATGTGCGATGTTTCAATATAAAATCTAGACACCAGATGTAGTCCCACCCCTCGTTTACGTAACACCACGGTCTTGCCCGTTCTTAACGTGTACGCTGTAGTATCCGTCACGGTGACCTTGCCTATCTATCACCTCTATTGCCGTACGTCTTTGAGAGCGGTTCCCGCTGTTGAATACGACTGGACAACACGCCGAGGTCATGTTCTGGCATCTTCGGCCCCGACTTTAAACCACCTTTAAGAATACCTATTAAACTCGGATGTGTGATCAACACTGCAATCCATTCTTATCAACGCTTACCAAGGTTGTCCAAAATCGGTTTTAGCAATATCCAACGAGCTACCTGTTGTCAACTTTCCTCGTTGCTTATGTTCCATGAAGGCAGTTTAGTGCCTGTGCCTGACGATTGCACACCGCCGCACGTTGCTATTCTAATTGGGATGGCCCCGATAAATGTGTCGGCTGAAACGGTGTGCGAATGGATTCAACGGCAATCTATATCCACAGTTGCTGGTGGAGATGCGTCGTGTGGGCCATGTATCTGCCGGCGACTTGGTTGACACGTTCTAAGATGTTCGCCCGCGGGGTTTCAACACAGTCTTCGCCAGCACTTCATTCAAGTCGAGCAGTTCCTGGAAATCCTTATCAACGAATTTATTGTCTTGGTAGCGTACTACATGGAACGGGCGGGGGTACCGATAGCAATTGTGATGTAGTGATCAGGGTTTTACCACTTCGTGGTGTTGTACACGTGTACTCCGTGTAAGTCAGACGGCTCCGCCCGAACGAGGGATTTATTCGGGGCCGTGACCTCCCACACAAGTATTCTTCGAGCCCTTAGTGGGGACCGGGAACGGTATAGCCCTGAGCTGGTTAGAACTTTGTGAAGCACTTTCCCAGAATCCCGGATCAGCGAATGCAAGGCCAGAATTGAGAGATTCATACTGGATCCAAGAGATCCCTTCTGGATTCATATAAAGTTTGATTGATCCAAGATCTCCGGACCCAGGTCTCTATGTGGGACATCCCAAATGTGGATCTGGTACGATAGAGGCCAAGAAGTAAGGGAATCCAGCCATAATTTGCTTAAAACAGAGTCGAATTCGTCTTGTCCACCACAGGAGCCCCTTCCAAGCGTACAAAATCAAAACCACGGGATTTTAGTTGACCCAATCAAGACATGCCCGAAACAGCACGGACCAAGCAGCGCTCGGTAGATCTGGATAGTATATTGGTCAGATCCACCCGCAGCACAGATTCACGATTACCAAGTGCAGATCCGAGGTCTATTAGAGTTACAACTTAACCAGGACGACTGACCGACTCTCTCCTCTCTGACACACCCCTCGAAGCAACTCCACTTGGATCCAGGATTCAGACGCCAGATCCAGATCTGGCAAACCCCTTTCGACTCAGAGTAAAGTTTTCCGCGCTGCGGGAACCCTCCCCGTCTCGCCAAGACAATTCCTTTTGATAGATCATGCACCCTCGGAGGACCTCAAGATCAGATCCAACCCGCCGACGAGTACGCAAGGTGAGCACAGCACTTCAGCATCCCCACGAATATCGGAGTACCCCCTCCATTAGTCGGTGTCTGGCCACAGTGGAAGCGAATTTTGTAAATCCCGCTACACCACACGGTTGTTTGATCAGGGGCGGTCACTGAGTTGTTCAAAGACCGTCTCGACCTGAGACTGGTGATCTGCAGGCGGCAGCTACACAGACAGGTTGTAAACACTGCCTAGGCCCGGGGCCAGGAACTCAGCACACAAATATACACTCTGTTCTTTTGTAGTAATATGAAATGCGCAAACTCGGGTGGGCCAGACCGCTGCTGGTACATACAAATATGAAATGCATAACTCCTTGGGGGATGTAGGCAAGAGAATGCAAATATGCCTTAAGCACAGCTCTGGTCCTCTGTGGCCCTGGTCCCAGACGATCGCACTGAAGAGAACACTTGCGCGCTCGAGGGAAAACGGTAGACTGAATTGGCCGCCCCAGCCTTCGCCGGGGCGAGTTTCGTTCCTATGAACTATACTTGATCTCACTATGGAACCGGTCCGGGGCCCGGGTCCGCTGCCTCCGACGATATCCAGACATGGCCCAGGTGCGTGCCTTGATCGACTTGACTTAGAACACTATGGTTCAGCGCACGTGATCTGGACCCAGTATGGTCTGGATGGGAGGTACTTCAGCGCATCTCGGGAAGAGAGTGTCACCTTGTAGTAGATTCTCCCGATTTGACTTGGCTTGGATATAGTCTGCGAGGGAAGCCAACGCAGAACCTGACTGGGGCACCCGCGAGATGGAAGAGCTTTAGGTCCGGACCCGGTGTGATCCACATCACTGCCCCCGGTCCCGATGCATCCTGGTTCGGGTCCGGAGTGGTCCACACCATTGCCCCAGTATGGGTGAGACGAGGGTTGGCACGGAAGTTCCCGGCACTATGCCACAGAATATTCGTCAAGTGCCAATACAGGCAACGACGAATAGAACCAGCAGGGTTGAACAGCATTCTGGTAGTGAAGCAAATCAACTGAAAATCCGGCATGAGTTGTGATTGGATAGATTTACCATTAGAAATGCAATAAAAAGTACCAAACATCACAAGAAAAGGTTACTGTCAACCCGTTACCTCCGGGTACTTCGGAATCGCCTTCTCAAAGGTACGAGTTACAGTCTCCTCCGAGATATCTTCCCATGCAGCAATTGTAGCGCGAATTGCTCGTAGTCTTTAGCCTGAGCGGTGCCGCCCATGATGCCTTTACCCACCCAAATTTTAGCGTTTAAGGGCCCCAGAACGCCAACATCTTATGGCTGGCAAATAGCAGTGCTGTTGCTGGCAAGGGCACCACCGTGGTATTGGCCACTTCGGCCACTACGTGTTGATCGTCCTCGGAGACGTGTCAAAGTTATCCAGGATAAGAATAGCAGGGCCCTTTATTTCATATTGCAGCACGTTCTCCACGTAACAGCCCCAGCCAGCAGTCCATCCAGGCGTGTTCCTACACTGTATAGAAATGACCGCGCGGGTAGGTAGGCAGATCATTGCGCTGGATTGAACCACCTAGTTTACCACGAACGATGAATAAAATTGGTAAAAATTTTCCTACAAAAAAAATAAATGGTAGCTCAATAAAAAAAATGCGTACCGTCGTCTCTAATTGTTAGCACAGCTATCATCAGCCCTTCATGCCGAGAGACATCAGCGATGTGGGCAGGATCCCGACGGCCTTTAGAGGCCCAAATACGTGCTGGTGGCATGTCAAAATTGATGGCTGTTTCGTCAACGATGTATATGCCACCTCCAGCGTAGTCTCGCCAACTCTCAGCGCAAACTAAGCGCGGGGTTCCTCATGGTCGTCCGAGTATAGCTTAGCGGTCTGTGTTTTTAGACGAGAATCCATAGCTAATCCATAATACAAAAAAGTAAAAAATAGAAAAGATAAATACGATACGTACCGTTCGGCAAAACGATGGCGCAGCCTTTCGAGTGCAGGTTGACCTCTTTCTTGCCGTCTAAGTATCGACCTACCCTGCCTACGTCTAGTGACCACATAAAGACTACCACGCCTCTAGTTGTCAGTGCCAAAAAACCATAGAAAATTAGTAAAAAGCGAAGCAAAATGTTTAATAAAAGGCACTTACTATTTCTTCTCGACACATATGCTCATATACATCACTAGAGCAGAGACGTAAGGGTACATCTCCTTGCGTCTCTGCCCTTTCAACGTCTTGGACGTTGCGTTGCCGGTGAAGGTAAAGAGCCCCTCGCGCTGCCTACACCAGCCGTCCACCGTTCCCCGGGGACACTTCAATTCTCGGGCCACATTCTCGACGTCGACCGCCTCCGCACGACGAACAGCCTCTCGCTTCTCTCGAATTGTGTAGCTGTGCTTGTGCCTCAACATCGTAGACTGACAAAAAAATAGAGGCCATTGAGACTAGATTAATGGACAACCAGCCAATTCTTTGGGGTGAAATACTAAGCTCTAAATTGGTCAGCATGTAGATTCCTTAGCTATGTCGGCTGTCGTATGCAACTAAATCAATGCCGGTCTTTTTGTTGCCAGCGTTTTCGTCGTTGCCTGTACTACGATTTTGGCGCTCTTGTCCATCACGGGTGAAATCACACACACACATATGACACGAGGCGCTCTCAAAAATTTCAAAGATTCATGATGATGGTGTTCTGATTGGCTGAAAAGAACATACGGACTCTGATTGGCTTGGTATTAGAGCCAGTGCGACATATGGTGTGGGACATGAAATGTGGAATGATTGGTAGTTTTCTGGTTGGGTTGCTGAGTCAAGCATGGGCCTTAGACTTGGAAGTGTCTGGTTTGAACGTGCACATTCAGGACCCTTGCATTAGACGCTACGTCAAAGTCGCCCCTTGTCCTGATGTGGGTTTTCCTAAAAAGCCCTGCCACGAATGTATCGGACAGTGCTTCCCGCTTGGCTTGACACGTTATATACAACAATCAGCTGAAAAACTCCCTAGACCAGCACCTAAATCCTGCATCTGTCCCGGAATTCAAAGATATGTTACGAAAATCTCGATTCTGGCACCGATAACCAAGGATCTACCCTTTTCAACCTCAACACAAGACCATATTTTAGGACATTCGGTGTATGCAGCCCTGGACGCACAACGAAACTCCTGAATCAAGCTTTCAAGGTCGCGAGATCCTTGATCGAAGATATGCGGCTCCCTAATCCAAGATTATTTCTCGGATTCTAGGTCGAGACTCTCTGGTCCTTGAGGCTAGCTCAGACTTCAGATTGAGCGATGTGTGTACATTGTTACCACGTTGCCGTTGCTTTTGAAATCTTTGATCTATGACCGCGAAGCTGAATATGGTTGAACCAAAGTCCTGATCCATGGCTGGAGTTTGATGGTTTTCGCCGAAGAACATTGTACCAGACTGCCTGGTTCAGATATTTCTGGACCATGGTTTCTGGATCAGATACTCCTGGATTAGCAATGTTCAAGTTTCGAAGACCAAGAACCCTACTCCAGGATACGTTGGGCTCGAGAGTGACAGAGTCGTGAGACCTTTCCAAATCTTTCCGGAAAGGTCACGTTGCCAAATAAGGGCGACACTTCACGACGTGCAACCAAGCGCCTATACTAAAGTCAAGTGATAGTCAATGAAGTCAACTCAATAGGTCCACACAGATTAGCATTCATGCAGGAGAACGCTAGCCATTAACTTTAAGCAGAGTTCATTTTTCCCTGTCAAGCGCAAGTGGGCCAAGTCTGCCTCTGTGCGTGCTATACACAAGCCACATCGACCCGCCGAACAACGTGTGGGTGGATCAAGGCGTGCCGACGCTGCACAACAAGGATCTCGTTCAGTCGTCAAGAGCGTGCTGTCTGGGATAGTCCAACCGAGTTCAGGGCACAGATAGGTTGGAGTTCTGGGCGTGCTCGCTCAGGTTCAAGCCCCTATTCCGTGTGTTAGTTGGGCAGGGCTTGCTCCTTGACCCATTTCATATTCTGCGTTCAAGGGCGTCTGGACCAAAGTCGGCCCCTCGTTCCGTGACAGAAGACTGTGGAGGTGAAGCGTTGGACAAAGCTGTGAGATCGATTGTGGATTTCTCTCAAAGAGAGTGGTGCGTGTACGTTGTGGGCGTTTTGGACCACCCGGTTATCCAGGACCTGAAGCCCCTTTGACACCGGTGATTAGCCCAAGTCCTCGGCTAAGACAAATAACAAGGGCTCTGTATAACGTGTCGTTTGTGGATTCTGTTTATATTATATTGCTGGCTTTTCCGGTTGTGTGGACTGCGCGTGGGCCCTTGATCATTGAATCGGCATCTAAATCATGGATATCGCTGGTTATTCCTGGTTTTGGGCGTGGCTCTGGATCAAGTACCAAGGCCCAAGTCGAAGTAACAAGAACCAAGACACTCGAATTTCAGAACTACACGGTGAACGGTGCCTCGAGATCAATCTAACCAAGAGGGATTCACTGGGCACACGCCAATCCTTGATTGTACTACCTGATCCTTGATTTTAGGGACTGGGCGGTTATATTAAGGAGTACTTTAACTTTGGGCCGCTATACTCTGGACGAAAAAGGCTCACCACCTCGTCTCACATACCCACAGCCTGCGACTGTTCAACGCATACCTGCCATGTTCTAGTACCATTCACTGTTAAGAAAATCGTGTTCAGCGAAGAGTGTGATAGGATAAATCGCCCATTTTGAATAGCTTTTCTAAAAATATAAGTAAATAAAATTCAAATCAGCACAAAGTTGAGTGTAAACCGTATCTACTCACCCCGGGGCATTCAATGCCGTTATCTATTGAATCTAGTATTGAATTCCCTTTGTTATGGCCCACACTGAAAATATCGCGAAGAGACTGGGCGACAGAGGGGCCCGGTTAACTTACACCCAGCAACAATACCGCTGCTCGGTCTTTTGATTTTCTCCGCATTTACCCAGACCGTCTTGCTACCTCGTGGTGCTATTATTTTCTTAGGCAAGTATATTATAAACAACTATAAAACGTACCCGATTTGGTCCGCATTAAAAAAACATAAGATGCTTAGATGCCGGGCTTGTTCTCGATCTTCGTCTGCAACTTCTTCAGCGATTCTAACAAGTCGAGGAGGACGAATTTGACCTTGGAGTGTTTTCTGCGTAGAACAAACTGATGGCGCCCCTTTATATATATATGGTCGGCGCTACATGTATCGCACTAAAACGACGTCGCGTTATGGGCTCTATTTTGGGCTGTTGCTGCTGTTTATTCCTGTAGCGCGCTGCTTTTTGCGCCCAAATGAGTACTACTCGACACACTATTTTCGGTTATCAGACGATACTGACGGTAATAGTGATCACAGCATAATGAAACTAAGTGTAACTGGGGTTTTCAGTATGGCGAACAGGATGGTGATACTCTGAGCGAGCAGAAACAGGCGCACCCGCCAATCAGCGATCAGCATCGATAACAACGGCTGTACTCTACTGGTTGGGCTGAAAACTTGGGAAGTATGTTTTCATATACGGGAACATGATGGTGATAGTCCCATGTGACAGAGACAGGCCCATCATCCAGTCAGCGATCAGGAACGATTGCTGCGGCTGTACATACCGGTTTAGGCTGAAAACGTAGGGGACGACGCTTTCATATACGGGGAAGAAGATGGTGATAGTGTGAAAAGACAGAGACAGGCCCATCACCCAATCAGCGATCGGGAAGGATAGCTATGACCGGAATTACCGGATTGGGATGAAAACTTGGGAGACTACGTTTTCATATGTGGGGAAGAAGATGGTGATGGTTTGCAGCGACAGAAACTGGTGCATCGGCCAATGAGCGTTCACAGACGCCATTGGAGGCATCGCGCCCGACTCAATCGAAACAGTGAAGAGATATGTTTCGACGCAAGGCGAACATGACTCAACGAAGAACATAATGAAAGTACGTCCTTGAGTCTGTGATTATGAGGCAAATGGTGTGTAAGGTCGGAATATGTGTAGCAAATGAAGGTGCGTATGTAGGTTTGAATGTTTGTATAGTGCGAGTGTATGCAGCGTATACTTGGAGGGTGGGAAGTCTGTTGTCGAGGGAGAATATGTGTCGAATAAGCGTGTTGTGTCATATATATAGATGTGTGTATGGCAACGACAAAAATGTATGTAGACTAGTTAACGAAACGATGATCAATAATAAGTAGTGGAAACAGGTCATGGATGACTATGCGTGCGAGAGTGGTATTGGGAATCGTATGAAGGTGAGTGAGTGTACGCTTGTGAAGAGTATGAGTAGGTGTAGCATATGAGTGTGTAGAGTAGGAATGTATGCAGAGAATGCGTGTTGTGTATGGATGTGTTCGTGTTTGCGTGTTCGTAGTATATGGTTTGAGTAAAATGAACGTGTGAATAGTATGATTTGGTGATAGGTACATGAGAAAGATAGCTTTATATATATGGTCGGCGCTACATATGTATCGCACTAAAACGACGTCGCGTTATGGGCTCTATTTTGGGCTTGTGCTGCTGTTTATTCCTGTAGCGCGCTGCTTTTTAGCGCCCAAATGAGTACTACTCGACACACTATTTTCGGTTATCAGACGATACTGACGGTAATACTGATCAGAGCATAATGAAACTAAGTGTAACTGGGTTTCTCAGTATGGCGAACAGGATGGTGATACTCTGAGCGAGCAGAAACAGGCGCATCTGCCAATCAGCGATCAGCATCGAAAACAACGGCTGTGCTCCACCGATTGGGCTGAAAACTTGGGAGACTACGTTTTCATATACGGGAACATGATGGTGATAGTCCCATGTGACAGAGACAGGCCCATCAGCCAATCAGCGATCAGGAACGATTGCTGCGGCTGTACATACCGGTTTAGGCTGAAAGCTTAGGGGACGACGCTTTCATATACGGGGAAGAAGATGGTGATAGTGTGAAAAGACAGAGACAGGCCCATCACCCAATCAGCGATCGGGAAGGATATCTATGGCCGGAATTACCGGATTGGGATGACAACTTGGGAGACTACGTTTTCATGTGTGGAGAACACGATGTTGATTGTCTGAGATGACATAGACAGACCCATCAGCCAATCAGCGAGTAGCAACGTTATCTACGGTGGCACACACCTGCTTCGACTAAAACCTTGAGAATCACGTGTTTGTATACGCGGAACACGATGGTGACACTGCGAAGTGATAGAGACAGGCCTGTCAAGCAGTCAACGATCGGGAAGGATAGCTATGGCCGGAATTACCGGATTAGGATGAAAACTTGGGGACTACGTTTGCGTATGTGGGGACGAAGATGGTGATAGTTTGCAGCGACAGAAACTGGTGCATCCGCCAATGAGCGTTCACAAAAGCCATTGCAGGCATCGTACGCCCGACTCAATCGAAACAGTGACGAGATATGTTTCGACGCAAGGTGAACATGCTGGCGGGACTCAACGAAGAACATAATGAAGGTACGTCCTTGAGTCTGTGATTATGAGATAAATGGTGTGTAAGGTCGGAATATGTGTAGCAACTGAATGTGCGTATGTAGGTTTGAATGTTTGTATAGTGCGAGTGTATGCAGCGTATACTTGGAGGTTGAGAAGTCTGTTGTCGAGGGAGAATATGTGTAGCATAAGCGTGTTGTATCATATAGATGTGTGTATGGGAACGACAAAAGGTATGTAGACTAGTTAATGAAACGATGATTAAGGACAGGTAGTGGAAACAGGTCATGGATGCCTATGTGCGAGAGTGGTATTTGTTATTGGGAATCGTATGAAGGTGCGTGAGTGTACGCTTGTGTAGAGTAGGAGTAGGTGTCGAATAGGAGTGTGTGGAGTGGGAATGTATGCCGAGAATGCGTGTTATTGTGTATGGATGTGTTCGTGTTTGCGTGTTCGTAGTGTATGGTTTGAGTAAAAGGAACGTGTCAATAGTATGATTTGGTGATAGGTAAATGAGAAAGATAGAGTGGGAGTGAAGAAAAAAAAGAAAAGAATGATAATAGTTGAGTATAATGAGATGGATTGGGATTGATAGGAAAGGTGATTTGAATGATTTAAAAGAGTTGGTTGATAATGTGAAAAATGAGAAGAAGAAGAAGTATGTGGATAGTATGGATAGTATATAATCGTGTAAGAGTGTTTATAAGTGTAAGTGTATGAGGTGTGTAAGAGTAGATATGTAGATATTGTATAGAGAAGAATGAGTATGTGAAATAGGAATGTGTAAAGAAGTATGTAGAGAATAAATGGGTGTAGTGTAAAGTGTGAATGTGTAAGATAAGAGTGTGTGAGAAGAGAAAAAATGGAGTTGAGGAAAGAATAGAGATAATGTGAGTAATAGAAAATTGAAGAAAAATGATGGGTGTTTGTGTGTTGGTGTGTGTGTGTATGTAGAGTATGGATGTTTGTGGTGAATAGAAATGTATGTGAGTGTAAGTGTAAGTATGTGTGAGTGTAAATAGAGTAAGTGTAAAAAAGTGTGATTGTTGTAGAGTATAAGTGTGTAAAAGTATGAGTATGTGAGAGTGTGAGGATGTATATGTGTAGAGTGTGAGGATGTGTATGTGTAGAGTGTGAGTGTGTGTAGAGTGTGAGTGTGTAGAGTGTTGTAGAGTGTGAGTGTTGTAGAGTGTGAGTGTGAGTGTGTGTAGAGTGTTGTAGAGTGTGAGTATGTGTAAGTGTGTGTAGAGTGTGAGTGTGTGGGTGTGAGTGTGTGTGGAGTGTGTAATGTGTAGTGTATAAGTGTGTGTAAGTATGAGTGTGTGAGATTGTGTGGAGTGTGGTGTGTGTGGGTGTGTAATGTGTAGAGTATAAGTGTGTGTAAAGTATGAGTGTGTGAGAGTGTGAGAATGTGTGTGAGAGGGTGAGTGTGTGTGGAGTGTAGTGTGTGTAGAGTATTAGTGTGTGTAGAGTATGAGTGTTGTAGAGTATAATGTGTGTGGAGTATGAGTATGTGAGTGTGAGAATGTATGTGAGAGGTGAGTGTGTGTATGAGTAGAGTGAGTGTGTGAAGTATAAGTGTGTAAGAATGAGTATGAGAGGGTGAGGATGTGTATGTGTGGGTGTGAGTGTGTAGAGTGTGAATGTGTGTGGAGATTGAGTGTGGAGTGTGAGTGTGTGTGATGTGAGTGTTGTAGGGTTTGAGTGTTGTAGAGTGTGAGTGTTGTAGGGTGTAGGGTGTAGGTTGTAGGTTGTAGGTTGTAGGGTTTAGGGTTTAGGGTTTAGTATACGCGACCGTTTGAAAACTAGCCTGGAAACCGGTACTGACATTGCACAGGTATGTTATCGCCCATGAACTATCGATTGGGCTGAAAAAGTTTTCGAAAATGTCTGGAATTTTGTATACACGCGAAAAACATGGTTTGTGAGAAATCTAGCCTGGAAACATATGCTTTTCTGTCAGCAATGAACGGGCAAGGTCGATTTGGTGGGGTACGACAAGGTCCGGTTGCATAACTCGGCCTGGAAGACCGTCAAACAGCATATATGATTTGACATGGGTACATCGTACTTAAGAGAACACTCACGGTACTTCTTCTGAAACTGACGCATTTGACAAAATTTCACTTACGTACGAAACTACCATATGGAGTATTCGGTATGAGAGGTGGTATGTCACAAAAATCAAAGTATTGAAAATATCCGAGTAAGTACGATTTAGAGTACGGAATAAAATGCAGAATTGTACTTTCAAAATGCGCAAATGACTTTACGAAAAAAACATGTTGGTAGTGAAGTTGAGCACTGTAGACATGTTTGGGCCTTCTGCATACGGTGTTTGGTAACATATGCACAGCTGTGTTGGTGCAAGATGTTCTTGACTGATTGTAGAATACATTACCTTTCCACGTTTATGCATCTATGCACCTATAGTCGCTATAAGTGACGCCACAAATGGCTTTTCGTTCCAGTTTATTTATAGAGAAATAATTTACGCGGCCAAAACGAACAGTTTAACATTGAGAATTCACAGGTGTACATAGAGAAATATGAGCTTTCCGGTGACAGACTGTATTTTGACAAAAACGGTACACTAACAAGAAAATGGACAGAATCTCCGTTTAGAGTAATTTTAAAGTGAATATAGGCATAAGGTAGACATAGACGGTTGGTGCGGTGGTGGTAGTCGTTGGCAAAGACGGGGCGGAGGGGAGATTAGTGTTAGTTGGTGATGTGGAAAATGAGAAGAAGAAGAAGTATGTGGATAGTATGGATAGTATACAATAGTGTAAGAGTGTGTATACGTGTAAGTGTATGAGGTGTGTAAGAGTAGATATGTAGATATTGTATGGAGAAGAATGAGTATGTGAAATAGGAGTGTTTAAAGAAGGAGTATGTAGAGAATAAATGGGTGTAGTGTAAAATATGAGTGTGTAAGATAGGAGTGTGTGAGAAGAGAAAAAATGGAGTTGAGAAGGAAAAGAGAAAATGTGAGTAATAGAAAATTGAAAAAAATATGGATGTTTGTGGTAAATAGAAGTGTATGTGGAGTGTGAGTGTAAGTATGTGTGAGTGTAAATAGAGAGTAAGTGTAAAAGAGTGTGATTGTTGTAGAGTACAAGTGTGTAAAGTATGAGTATGTGAGAGTGTGAGGATGTGTATGTGTAGAGTGTAAGTGTGTTGTAGTGTGTAATGTGTATAGAGTGTGAGTGTGTGTGGGTGTGAGTGTGTATAGAGTGTAAGTTTGTGTAAGTGTGAGTGTGTGTGGAGTGTGAGTTTGTGTAGAGTGTGAGTGTGTGTGGGTGTGGGTGTGTGGAGTGTGAGTGTGTGTGGAGTATAAGTGTGTAAAAGTATGAGTGTGTGAGAGTGTGAGTGTGTATGTGTGAGTGTGTGTAGAGTGTAGTGTTGTAGAGTGTGAGTGTGTGTAGAGTGTGAGTGTTGTAGAGTGTGAGTGTGTGTAGAGTGTGAGGTGTTGAGTGTAAGTGTGTGAGTGTAAGTGTGTGAGTGTGTGTAGAGTATGAGTGTTGTAGAGTGTAGAGTGTGAGTGTGAGTGTGTGTAGTGTGAGTGTGTGTAGAGTGTGAGTGTGTGTAGAGTTTAAGTGTGTGTAAATATGAGTATGTGAGAGTATGAGAATGTGTATGTGGTGAGTGTTGTGGAGTGTGAGTGTTGTAGAGTGTGTAGAGTGTGAGTGTGTGTAGAGTGTGAGTGTGTGTAGAGTTTAAGTGTGTGTAAAGTATGAGTATGTGAGAGTGAGAATGTGTATGTGAGAGGGTGAGTGTTGTGGGTGAGTGTTGTAGAGTGTGTGTAGAGTGTGAGTGTGTAGAGTTTAAGTGTGTAAAGTATGAGTATGGGAGAGAGTATGAGAATGTGTATGTGAGAGGGTGAGTGTTGTGGAGTGTGAGTGTTGTAGAGTGTGTAGAGTGTGAGTGTGTGTGGAGTGTGTATAGAGTGTGAGTGTGTATAGAGTGTGAGTGTTGTAGGGTTTGAGTGTTGTAGAGTGTGGGATGTGTGTAGATTGTGAGTGTGAGTGTGTAGAGTGTGAGTGTTGTAAATGTGAGTGTTGTAGGGTTTGAGGATGTGTATGTGTGGAGTGTGAGTGTGTATAGAGTGTGAATGTGTGTGGAGATTGAGTGTGTGTGTGTGAGTGTGTGTGGTGTGAGTGTTGTAGGGTTTGAGTGTTGTAGAGTGAGTGTTGTAGGGTGGGTGTAGGGTGTAGGGTGTAGGGTGTAGGGTTTAGTATACGCGACCGTTTGAAAACTAGCCTGGAAACCGGTACTGACATTTTGCACAGGTATGTTATCGCCCATGAACTATCGATTGGGCTGAAAAAGTTTTCGAAAATGTCTGGAATTTTGTATACACGCGAAAAACATGGTTTGTGAGAAATCTAGCCTGAAACATATGCTTTTCTGTGCAGCAATGAACGGGCAAGGGTCGATTTGGTGGGGGTACGACAAGGTCCGGTTGCATAACTCGGCCTGGAAGACCGTCAAACAGCATATATGATTTGACATGGGTACATCGTACTTAAGAGAACACTCACGGTACTTCTTCTGAAACTGACGCATTTGACAAAATTTCACTTACGTACGAAACTACCATATGGAGTATTCGGTATGAGAGGTGGTATGTCACAAAAATCAAAGTATTGGAAATATCCGAGTAAGTACGATTTAGAGTACGGAATAAAATGCAGAATTGTACTTTCAAAAATGCGCAAATGACTTTACGAAAAAACATGTTGGTAGTGAAGTTGAGCACTGTAGACATGTTTGGGCCTTCTGCATACGGTGTTTGGTAACATATGCACAGCTGTGTTGGTGCAAGATGTTCTTGACTGATTGTAGAATACATTACCTTTCCACGTTTATGCATCTATGCACCTATAGTCGCTATAAGTGACGCCACAAATGGCTTTTCGTTCCAGTTTATTTATAGAGAAATAATTTACGCGGCCAAAACGAACAGTTTAACATTGAGAATTCACAGGTGTACATAGAGAAATATGAGCTTTCCGGTGACAGACTGTATTTTGACAAAAACGGTACACTAACAAGAAAATGGACAGAATCTCCGTTTTAGAGTAATTTTAAAGTGAATATAGGCATAAGGTAGACATAGACGGTTGGTGCGGTGGTGGTAGTCGTTGGCAAAGACAGGGCGGAGGAGATTAGTGTTAGTTGGTGATGTGGAAAAATGAGAAGAAGAAGTATGTGGATAGTATGGATAGTATACAATAGTGTAAGAGTGTGTATACGTGTAAGTGTATGAGTGTGTAAGAGTAGATATGTAGATATTGTATGGAAGAATGAGTATGTGAAATAGGAGTGTTTAAAGAAGGAGTATGTAGAGAATAAATGGGTGTAGTGTAAAATATGAGTGTGTAAGATAAGTGTGTGAGAAGAGAAAAAATGGAGTTGAGAAGGAAGAAAATGTGAGTAATAGAAAATTGAAAAAAAATATGGATGTTTGTGTGTATGAGTGTATGTAGAGAATGGGTGGATGTTTGTGGTAAATAGAAGTGTAGTGAGTGTAAGTATGTGTGAGTGTAAATAGAGAGTAAGTGTAAGAGTGTGATTGTTGTAGAGTACAAGTGTGTGTAAAGTATGAGTATGTGAGAGTGTGAGGATGTGTATGTGTAGAGTGTAAGTGTGTGTGGGTGTGTAATGTGTATAGAGTGTGAGTGTGTGTGGAGTGTGAGTGTGTATAGAGTGTAAGTTTGTGTAGAGTGTGAGTGTGTGTGGGTGTGAGTTTGTGTAGAGTGTGAGTGTGTGTGGGTGTGGGTGTGTGTAGAGTGTGAGTGTGTGTGGAGTATAAGTGTGTGTGTGAGTGTGTGAGAGTGTGAGAATGTGTATGTGTGAGTGTGTGTAGAGTGTGAGTGTTGTAGAGTGTGAGTGTGTGTGAGTGTTGTAGAGTGTGAGTGTGTGTAGAGTGTGAGTGTTGTAGAGTGTGTGTAGAGTGTAAGTGTGTGAGTGTGTGTAGAGTATGAGTGTTGTAGAGTGTAGAGTGTGGTGAGTGTGTGTAGAGTGTGAGTGTGTGTAGAGTGTGAGTGTGTGTAGTTTAAGTGTGTGTAAAGTATGAGTATGTGAGTATGAGAATGTGTATGTGAGAGGGTGAGTGTTGGGTGTGAGTGTTGTAGAGTGTGTGTGTGTGAGTGTGTGTGGAGTGTGTATAGAGTGTGAGTGTGTATAGAGTGTGAGTGTTGTAGGGTTTGAGTGTTGTAGAGTGTGGGGATGTGTATGTATGGGTGTGAGTGTGATGTGTGTAGAGTGTGAGTGTTGTAGAGTGTGAGTGTTGGGTTTGAGGATGTATGTGTGGAGTGTGAGTGTATAGAGTGTGAATGTGTGTGGAGATTGAGTGTGTGTGGGTGTGAGTGTGTGTGAATTGTGAGTGTTGTAGGGTTTGAGTGTTGTAGAGTGTGAGTGTTGTAGGGTGTAGGGTGTAGGGTGTAGGGTGTAGGGTGTAGGGTTTAGTATACGCGACCGTTTGAAAACTAGCCTGGAAACCGGTACTGACATTTTGCACAGGTATGTTATCGCCCATGAACTATCGATTGGGCTGAAAAAGTTTTCGAAAATGTCTGGAATTTTGTATACACGCGAAAAACATGGTTTGTGAGAAATCTAGCCTGGAAACATATGCTTTTCTGTGCAGCAATGAACGGGCAAGGTCGATTGGTGGGGGTACGACAAGGTCCGTTGCATAACTCGGCCTGGAAGACCGTCAAACAGCATATATGATTTGACATGGGTACATCGTACTTAAGAGAACACTCACGGTACTTCTTCTGAAACTGACGCATTTGACAAAATTTCACTTACGTACGAAACTACCATATGGAGTATTCGGTATGAGAGGTGGTATGTCACAAAAAATCAAAGTATTGGAAATATCCGAGTAAGTACGATTTAGAGTACGGAATAAAATGCAGAATTGTACTTTCAAAAATGCGCAAATGACTTTACGAAAAAACATGTTGGTAGTGAAGTTGAGCACTGTAGACATGTTTGGGCCTTCTGCATACGGTGTTTGGTAACATATGCACAGCTGTGTTGGTGCAAGATGTTCTTGACTGATTGTAGAATACATTACCTTTCCACGTTTATGCATCTATGCACCTATAGTCGCTATAAGTGACGCCACAAATGGCTTTTCGTTCCAGTTTATTTATAGAGAAATAATTTGCGGCCAAAACGAACAGTTTAACATTGAGAATTCACAGGTGTACATAGAGAAATATGAGCTTTCCGGTGACAGACTGTATTTTGACAAAAACGGTACACTAACAAGAAAATGGACAGAATCTCCGTTTTAGAGTAATTTTAAAGTGAATATAGGCATAAGGTAGACATAGACGGTTGGTGCGGTGGTGGTAGTCGTTGGCAAAGACAGGGCGGAGGGAGATTAGTGTTAGTTGGTGATGTGGAAAAATGAGAAGAAGAAGAAGTATGTGGATAGTATGGATAGTATACAATAGTGTAAGAGTGTGTATACGTGTAAGTGTATGAGTGTGTAAAGTAGATATGTAGATATTGTATGGAGAAGAATGAGTATGTGAAATAGGAGTGTTTAAAGAAGGAGTATGTAGAGAATAAATGGGTGTAGTGTAAAATATGAGTGTGTAAGATAGGAGTGTGAGAAGAGAAAAAATGGAGTTGAGGAAGAAAATGTGAGTAATAGAAAATTGAAAAAAATATGGATGTTTGTGTGTAGTGTATGTAGAGAATGGGTGGATGTTTGTGGTAAATAGAAGTGTATGTGGAGTGTGAGTGTAAGTATGTGTGAGTGTAAATAGAGAGTAAGTGTAAAAGAGTGTGATTGTTGTAGAGTACAAGTGTGTGTAAAGTATGAGTATGTGAGAGTGTGAGGATGTGTATGTGTAGAGTGTAAGTGTGTGTGAGTGTGTAATGTGTATAGAGTGTGAGTGTGTGTGGGTGTGAGTGTGTATAGGTGTAGGTGAGAGTGTGAGTGTGTGTGGAGTGTGAGTTTGTGTAGAGTGTGAGTGTGTGTGGTGTGGGTGTGTGTGGGTGTGAGTGTGTGGAGTATAAGTGTGTGTAAAGTATGAGTGTGTGAGTGTGAGAATGTATGTGTGGTGTGTGTAGAGTGTGAGTGTTGTAGAGTGTGAGTGTGTGTAGAGTGTGAGTGTTGTAGAGTGTGAGTGTGTGTAGAGTGTGAGTGTTGTAGAGTGTAAGTGTGTGTAGAGTGTAAGTGTGTGAGTGTGTGTAGTATGAGTGTTGTAGAGTGTAGAGTGTGAGTGTGAGTGTGTGTAGAGTGTGAGTGTGTGTGAGGTGAGTGTGTAGAGAGTTAAGTGTGTGTAAAGTATGAGTATGTGAGAGTGAGAATGTGTATGTGTAGGTGTAAGTGTGTGTGGAGTGAATGTATAGGTGTGGTGTGTGTGGAGTGTGAGTGTGTATGAGTGTAAGTTTGTGTAGAGTGTGAGTGTGTGTGGGTGTGAGTTTGTGTAGAGTGTGAGTGTGTGTGGAGTGGGTGTGTGTGGAGTGTGAGTGTGTGGGTATAAGTGTGTGTAAAGTATGAGTGTGTGAGAGTGTGAGAATGTGTATGTGAGTGTGTGGTGTGGAGTGTTGTAGAGTGTGGTGTGTAGTGTGATGGTGTAGAGTGTGAGTGTGTGTAGAGTGTGAGTGTTGTAGAGTGTAAGTGTGTGTAGAAGTGTAAGTGTGAGTGTGTGTAGAGTATGATGTGGTATGATGTAGAGTGGTGTGAGTGTGTGTGAAGTGTGAGTGTGTAGAGGTGTGGTGTGTAGAGTTTGTGTGTGTAAAGTATGAGTATGTGAGAGTATGAGAATGTATGTGAGAGGGTGAGTGTTGTGGGTGTGAGTGTTGTAGAGTGTGTAGAGTGTGAGTGTGTGTGGAGTGTGTATAGAGTGTGAGTGTGTATAGAGTGTGAGTGTTGTAGGGTTTGAGTGTTGTAGAGTGTGAGTGTTGTAGGGTGTAGGGTGTAGGGTGTAGGGTGTAGGGTGTAGGGTTTAGTATACGCGACCGTTTGAAAACTAGCCTGAAACCGGTACTGACATTTTGCAGGTATGTTATCGCCCATGAACTATCGATTGGGCTGAAAAAAGTTTTCGAAAATGTCTGGAATTTTGTATACACGCGAAAAACATGGTTTGTGAAATCTAGCCTGGAAACATATGCTTTTCTGTGCAGCAATGAACGGGCAAGGGTCGATTTGGTGGGGGTACGACAAGGTCGGTTGCATAACTCGGCCTGGAAGACCGTCAAACAGCATATATGATTTGACATGGGTACATCGTACTTAAGAGAACACTCACGGTACTTCTTCTGAAACTGACGCATTTGACAAAATTTCACTTACGTACGAAACTACCATATGGAGTAGTCGGTATGAGAGGTGGTATGTCACAAAAAATCAAAGTATTGGAAATATCCGAGTAAGTACGATTTAGAGTACGGAATAAAATGCAAATTGTACTTTCAAAAATGCGCAAATGACTTTACGAAAAAACATGTTGGTAGTGAAGTTGAGCACTGTAGACATGTTTGGGCCTTCTGCATACGGTGTTTGGTAACATATGCACAGCTGTGTTGGTGCAAGATGTTCTTGACTGATTGTAGAATACATTACCTTTCCACGTTTATGCATCTATGCACCTATAGTCGCTATAAGTGACGCCACAAATGGCTTTTCGTTCCAGTTTATTTATAGAGAAATAATTTACGCGGCCAAAACGAACAGTTTAACATTGAGAATTCACAGGTGTACATAGAAATATGAGCTTTCCGGTGACAGACTGTATTTTGACAAAAACGGTACACTAACAAGAAAATGGACAGAATCTCCGTTTTAGAGTAATTTTAAAGTGAATATAGGCATAAGGTAGACATAGACGGTTGGTGCGGTGGTGGTAGTCGTTGGCAAAGACGGGGCGGAGGAGATTAGTGTTAGTTGGTGATGTGGAAAATGAGAAGAAGAAGAAGTATGTGGATAGTATGGATAGTATACAATAGTGTAAGAGTGTGTATACGTGTAAGTGTATGAGGTGTGTAAGAGTAGATATGTAGATATTGTATGGAGAAGAATGAGTATGTGAAATAGGAGTGTTTAAAGAAGGAGTATGTAGAGAATAAATGGGTGTAGTGTAAAATATGAGTGTGTAAGATAGGAGTGTGTGAGAAGAGAAAAATGGAGTTGAGAAGGAAAAGAGAAAATGTGAGTAATAGAAAATTGAAAAAATATGGATGTTTGTGTGTATGAGTGTATGTAGAGAATGGGTGGATGTTTGTGTAAGTAGAAGTGTATGTGGAGTGTGAGTGTAAGTATGTGTGAGTGTAAATAGAGTAAGTGTAAAAAGAGTGTGATTGTTGTAGAGTACAAGTGTGTAAGTATGAGTATGTGAGAGTGTGAGGATGTGTATGTGTAGAGTGTAAGTGTGTGTGGAGTGTGTAATGTGTATAGAGTGTGAGTGTGTGTGGAGTGTGAGTGTGTATAGAGTGTAAGTTTGTGTAGAGTGTGATGTGTGTGGAGTGTGAGTTTGTGTAGAGTGTGAGTGTGTGTAGGTGTGGGTGTGTGTGGAGTGTGAGTGTGTGTGGAGTATAAGTGTGTGTAAAGTATGAGTGTGTGAGAGTGTGAGAATGTGTATGTGTGAGTGTGTAGAGTGTAGTGTTGTAGGTGTGAGTGTGTGTAGAGTGTGAGTGTTGTAGAGTGTGAGTGTGTAGAGTGAGTGTTGTAGAGTGTAAGTGTGTGTAGAGTGTAAGTGTGTGAGTGTGTGTAGAGTATGAGTGTTGTAGAGTGTAGAGTGTGAGTGTGAGTGTGTGTAGAGTGTGAGTGTGTGTAGAGTGTGAGTGTGTGTAGAGTTTAAGTGTGTGTAAGTATGAGTATGTGAGAGTATGAGAATGTATGTGAGAGGGTGAGTGTTGTGGAGTGAGTGTTGTAGAGTGTGTGTAGAGTGAGTGTGTGTGGAGTGTGTATAGAGTGTGAGTGTGTATAGAGTGTGAGTGTTGTAGGGTTTGAGTGTTGTAGAGTGTGGGGATGTGTATGTGTAGATTGTGAGTGTGAGTGTGTGTAGAGTGTGAGTGTTGTAGAGTGTGAGTGTTGTAGGGTTTGAGGATGTATGTGTGGAGTGTGAGTGTGTATAGAGTGTGAATGTGTGTGGAGATTAGTGTGTGTGGAGTGTGAGTGTGTGAATTGTGAGTGTTGTAGGGTTTGAGTGTTGTAGAGTGTGAGTGTTGTAGGGTGTAGGGTGTAGGGTGTAGGGTGTAGGGTGTAGGGTTTAGTATACGCGACCGTTTGAAAACTAGCCTGAAACCGGTACTGACATTTTGCACAGGTATGTTATCGCCCATGAACTATCGATTGGGCTGAAAAAAGTTTTCGAAAATGTCTGGAATTTTGTATACACGCGAAAAACATGGTTTGTGAAAATCTAGCCTGAAACATATGCTTTTCTGTGCAGCAATGAACGGGCAAGGGTCGATTTGGTGGGGACGACAAGGTCCGGTTGCATAACTCGGCCTGGAAGACCGTCAAACAGCATATATGATTTGACATGGGTACATCGTACTTAAGAGAACACTCACGGTACTTCTTCTGAAACTGACGCATTTGACAAAATTTCACTTACGTACGAAACTACCATATGGAGTATTCGGTATGAGAGGTGGTATGTCACAAAAAATCAAAGTATTGGAAATATCCGAGTAAGTACGATTTAGAGTACGGAATAAAATGCAGAATTGTACTTTCAAAAATGCGCAAATGACTTTACGAAAAAAACATGTTGGTAGTGAAGTTGAGCACTGTAGACATGTTTGGGCCTTCTGCATACGGTGTTTGGTAACATATGCACAGCTGTGTTGGTGCAAGATGTTCTTGACTGATTGTAGAATACATTACCTTTCCACGTTTATGCATCTATGCACCTATAGTCGCTATAAGTGACGCCACAAATGGCTTTTCGTTCCAGTTTATTTATAGAGAAATAATTTACGCGGCCAAAACGAACAGTTTAACATTGAGAATTCACAGGTGCATAGAGAAATATGAGCTTTCCGGTGACAGACTGTATTTTGACAAAAACGGTACACTAACAAGAAAATGGACAGAATCTCCGTTTTAGAGTAATTTTAAAGTGAATATAGGCATAAGGTAGACATAGACGGTTGGTGCGGTGGTGGTAGTCGTTGGCAAAGACAGGGCGGAGGGGAGATTAGTGTTAGTTGGTGATGTGGAAAAATGAGAAGAAGAAGAAGTATGTGGATAGTATGGATAGTATACAATAGTGTAAAGTGTGTATACGTGTAAGTGTATGAGGTGTGTAAGGTAGATATGTAGATATTGTATGGAGAAGAATGAGTATGTGAAATAGGAGTGTTTAAAGAAGGAGTAGAGAATAAATGGGTGTAGTGTAAAATATGAGTGTAAGATAAGTGTGTGAGAAGAGAAAAAATGGAGTTGAGAAGGGAAAAGAGAAAATGTGAGTAATAGAAAATTGAAAAAAAAATATGGATGTTTGTGTGTATGAGTGTATGTAGAGAATGGGTGGATGTTTGTGGTAAATAGAAGTGTATGTGGAGTGTGAGTGTAAGTATGTGTGGTGTAAATAGAGTAAGTGTAAAGAGTGTGATTGTTGTAGAGTACAAGTGTGTGTAAGTATGAGTATGTGAGAGTGTGAGGATGTGTATGTGTAGAGTGTAAGTGTGTGTGGGTGTAATGTGTATAGAGTGTGAGTGTGTGTGGAGTGTGAGTGTGTATAGAGTGTAAGTTTGTGTAGAGTGTGTGTGTGGAGTGTGAGTTTGTGTGAGTGTGAGTGTGTGGAGTGTGGGTGTGTGTGGGTGTGAGTGTGTGTGGGTATAAGTGTGTAAAGTATGAGTGTGTGAGAGTGTGAAATGTGTATGTGTGAGTGTGTAGAGTGTGAGTGTTGTAGAGTGTGAGTGTGTGTAGAGTGTGAGTGTTGTAGAGTGTGGTGTGTAGAGTGTGAGTGTTGTAGAGTGTAAGTGTGTAGAGTGTAAGTGTGTGAGTGTGTGTAGAGTATGAGTGTTGTAGAGTGTAGAGTGTGAGTGTGAGTGTGTAGAGTGTGAGTGTGTGTAGAGTGTAGTGTGTGTAGAGTTTAAGTGTGTGTAAAGTATGAGTATGTGAGAGTATGAGAATGTGTATGTGAGAGGGTGAGTGTTGTGGAGTGAGTGTTGTAGAGTGTGTGTAGAGTGTGAGTGTGTGGGAGTGTGAGTGTGTGTAGAGTTTAAGTGTGTGTAAAGTATGAGTATGTGAAGATGTAGAGAATGTGTATGTGAGGGTGAGTGTGTGGAGTGTGAGTGTTGTAGAGAGTGTGTAGAGAGTGTGAGTGTGTAGAGTTTAAGTGTGTGTAAAGTATGAGTATGGGAGAGTATGAGAATGTGTATGTGAGGAGTGATGTTGTAGGTGAGTGTTGTAGAGTGTGTGTAGAGTGTGAGTGTGTGTGGAGTGTGTATAGAGTGTGAGTGTTGTAGGGTTTGAGTGTTGTAGAGTGTGGGGATGTGTATGTGTAGATGTGAGTGTGAGTGTGTGTAAGTGTGAGTGTTGTAGAGTGTGAGTGTTGTAGAAGTATAAGTGTGTGTAAAGTATGAGTATGTGAGAGTGTGAGGATGTGTATGTGTGGGTGTGATATGTGTAGAGTTTTAGTCTATATATATGGTCGGCGCTACATATGTATCGCACTAAAATGACGTCGCGTTATGGGCTCTATTTTGGGCTTTTGCTGCTGTTTATTCCTGTAGCGCGCTGCTTTTAGCGCCCAAATGAGTACTACTCGATACACTATTTTCGGTTATCAGACGATACTGACGGTAATACTGATCAGAGCATAATGAAACTAAGTGTAACTGGGTTTTCAGTATGGCGAACACGATGGTGATACTCTGAGCGAGCAGAAACAGGCGCATCCGCCAATCAGCGATCAGCATCGATAACAACGCCTGTACTCCACCGATTGGGCTGAAACTCGGAGAAATATGTTTTCATATACGGGAACATGATGGTGATAGTCTGATGTGACAGAGACAGGCCCATCATCCAATCAGCGATCAGGAACGATTGCTGCGGCTGTACATACCGGTTTCGGCTGAAACCTTAGGGGACGACGCTTTCATATACGGGAAGAAGATGGTGATAGTGTGAAAAGACATAGACAGACCCATCAGTCAATCAGCGAGGAGCAACGTTATCTACGGTGGCACACACCTGCTTCGACTAAAACCTTGGAGAATCACGTGTTTGTATACGAGGAACACGATGGTGACACTGCGAAGTGATAGAGACAGGCCTGTCAAGCAGTCAACGATCGGTAAGGTTCATTACGGCCGCTTACTCCCGTTTGGGATGAGAACTTGGGAGACTACGTTTGCGTAAGTGGGGAAGAAGATGGTGATGGTTTGCAGCGACAGAAGCTGATGTATCCGCCCATGAGCGTTCACATACGCCATTGCAGGCATCGTACGCCCGACTCAATCGATACAGTAAAGAGATATGTTTCGACGCAAGGTGAACTTGCTGGTTGGACTCAACGAAGAATACAAAGAGAATAAGTATTTGAGTCTGTGATTATGAGACAAATGGTGTGTAAGGTCGGAATATGTGTAGCAACTGAATGTGCGTATGTAGGTTTGAATGTTTGTATAGTGCGAGTGTATGCAGCGTATCATTGGAGGTTGGGAAGTCTGTTGTCGAGGAGAACATGTGTCGAATAAGCGTGTTGTATCATATATAGATGTGTGTATGGGAACGACAAAAGGTATGTAGACTAGTTAATGAAACGAGGATCAATAAGAAGTAGTGGAAACAGGTCATGGATGACTATGCGTGCGAGTGGTATTGGGAGTCGTATGAAGGTGAGTGAGTGTACGCTTGTGTAGAGTATGCGTAGGTGTCGAATAGGAGTGTGTAGAGTGGGAATGTATGCAGAGAATGCGTGTTATTGTGTATGGATGTGTTGGTGTTTGCGTGTTCGTAGTATATGGTTTGAGTAAAATGAACGTGTAAATAGTATGATTTGGTGATAGGTAAATGAGAAAGATAGAGTGGAGTGAAAGAAGAAGAAAAAAGAAAGAATGATAATAGTTGAGTATAATGAGATGGATTGGGATTGATCGGAAAGGTGATTTGAATGAATTGATTGAGAGTTAGGTAGTAATGTGGAAAAATGAGAAGAAGAAGTATGTGGAGAGTGTGGATAGTAGATAATAGTGTAAGAGTGTATATAAGTGTAAGTGTAAGAGGTGTGTAGAGTAGATATGTAGATATTGTATAGAGAAGAATGAGTATGTGAAATAAGAATGTTTAAAGAAGGAGTGTAGAGAATAAATGGGTGTAGTGTAAAGTATGAGTGTGTAAGATAAGAGTGTGTGAGAAGAGAAAAAATGGAGTTGAGGAAGGAATAGAAAAATGTGAGTAATAGAAAGTTGAAGAAAAAATGAAGGATGTTTGTGGTAAATAGAAGTGTGTGTGGAGTGAGTGTAAGTATGAGTGAGTGTAAATAGAGAGTAAGTGTAAAGAGTGTGAGTGTGAATAGAGTGTGATTGTTGTAGAGTGTGAGTGTGTGTAGAGTGTGAGTGTGTGTAGAGTATGAGTGTTGTAGGGTTTGAGTGTTGTAGAGTGTGAGTGTGTGTAGAGTGTGAGTGTGTGTAGTATAAGTGTGTGTAAAGTATGAGTATGTGAGTGTGAGTATGTGTATGTGTAGAGTGTGAGTGTGAGTGTGTGTGGAGTGTGGGTGTGTGTGGAGTGTGAGTGTGTGGAGTATTAGTGTGTGTAAAGTATGGTGTGAGTGTGAGAATGTGTATGTGAGTGTTGTAGAGTGTGAGTGTGTGTGGAGTGTGAGTATTGTAGGGTTTGAGTGTTGTAGAGTGTGAGTGTTGTAGAGTGTGAGTGTTGTAAAGTGTGAGGATGTGTATGTGTAGAGTGTAGGTGTGAGTGGAGTGTGAGTGAGTGTGAGTGTTGTAGAGTGTGAGTGTGTGTGAAGTGTGAAGTGTGAGTGTTGTAGAGTGTGAGTATGTGTAGAGTGTGAGTGTGAGTGTGAGTGTGAGTGTGTGTGGAGTGTGAGTGTTGTAGAGTGTGAGTGTTGTAGGGTTTGAGTGTTGTAGAGTGTGAGTGTTGTAGAGTGTGAGAATGTGTGTGTATAGAGTGTGAGTGTTGAAGAGTGTAGGGTTTAGGGTTTAGGGTTTAGGGTGTAGGGTGTAGGGTTAGGGTTTAGGGTTTAGGTTTAGGGTTTAGGGTTTAGGGTTTAGGGTTTAGGGTTTAGGGTTTAGGGTTTAGGGTTTAGGGTTTAGGGTTTAGGGTTTAGGGTTTAGGGTTTAGGGTTTAGGGTTTAGGGTTTAGGGTTTAGGGTTTAGGGTTTAGGGTTTAGGGTTTAGGGTTTAGGGTTTAGGGTTTAGGGTTTAGGGTTTAGGGTTTAGGGTTTAGGGTTTAGGGTTTAGGGTTT